>PVJS01001947.1:0-72363 GCA_004027185.1 Glis glis
TTTTTTTTTTTTTTTTTTTTTTTTTGCGGTACCGGGGATTGAACGCAGGGGCGTTCTACCTCCGCACTACGCCCCCGGCCCTATTTTTTTATACTTTTTATTTTGAAACCGGGTCTCACGAAGTTGCGGAGGGCCTCACTAAGGGGGGAGAGAGAGAGAGAGTAAGAGAGAGAGAGAGCTGAGGCTAGCCACGAACCCGGATCCTCCGGTCTCTGCCTCCCAAAGTACTGGGATTACAAGCGTGCGCCACCATGCCCGGCTGATAAAAACCATTTAAGGAGAATTCTTTCAGGAGTTTCATAGAAAATAAATTTGGAAGAGAGAGAGAGAGAGAGATTATAGAACTAAAGAACGATAAAAACTAGGATTTACTATAACAAACTAATAAATTATAAATTGGGGTAATGGTTTGGGGTTTGGAAGAGAAGGAGAAAGTTAAAAAATAAAACTTCAAAAGGTCTTAAAGATGGATTGGATGTCAGAGTAAAAGAAAACAGAAGTGACTGACCCCAAGGTTTCAAGCTTGGGAAAACCAAAGGGTGTATACTTTGGGGTAAATTAGAAGCTTCCAAATCCAACACTAGCTCTTCTCTAGAATACCAAAGGGGATAACAAATTAGACCCCAAAAAGAGAAGACCAGGTGGAGCTGATAATTACCCTCATGTGTTAGCTTTTTAAAGCCATGGATCACACATTTACTCGTCTTACTATCCTATTTATGTTCCTTATACAAGAATTAGTACTTGGTACCAATCAAAGAGTAGTTATAGAGTGAGAGAAGAGGTTAGTTCAAAATTATTTATTTTTCCTGTATACCATAAATGCCAGCGTGATGTGAAACCTATTACACACTGCAGGGGTTAAGATCTGTATTCTAAAATCACCAAATTATTTCTCAGAAAAAAATAGCTGACTCTAGTAGGGAAAGAGCCAAATGTACCAAGACTAAGCTCATGATAATCACCTTGGTCATCAGAGGGAAGTTGTGATTCAGGATAGATGGTTAGATTGTCTCCCATGCAACTGATTGGGCACAGGTCTGAGTCGTGGACACAGGGCTGAAATAAGACTGAGAGAACTGCATCATCACCACCACAATGGAGCAGAAGTCTAGACTGAAACACTCATGAAACCCCAGTGGCTCCGCTATGGGGTCGGCCATCGTGGAGTCAGGAGAAGCCACTGTCCCTGGCAAAACAATGTGCTGGCCACTTGAAGCACGGCAAGGAGGCTGCAGTACTCACATGGCAACACAGAGGTCATGGAAATATATTTATTCACGAGTGTGCTTGAAGGTTCTCCCACCACCCCCCAGAAGTACATGGAGAGATGAGAAATACTGCAAGAAGCTGAGGTCTGAGCAGCAGTCAACCTAGACCATGTCAGACTCCATCAAGATACAATCAAAGCCTTTGCCCAAAGCTCACGAGACTGAAGGGCAGCACCAAACTCTGGTTCAGATTGAAGACATTTGAAGGTACATTCCAGCCAAAAGAGAAAAGGATGTAGGGCTGGCCATTCAAAGTTTCTGATCAATTAAGTGTATCTTGTGTGTTCTGTACCATTTTCTTGCCATAAAAAGGAAATTTGCAAAGGATCAATGAATGATTCACCGTCCCATGTAGAAACTTATGCATAGACTTCTGCCCCACTCAAACTTTAGCCTCCCAACCTGCCTCTCATGCTCCTACCTATCCTACCCACCATCCAATTTCTGTATCATCTTTGCCAATAGAGCCCTATCTTGTTCTGCGTGGAAATGTGCACAGCTACTCCATCTAGCTGTGCCGGTGAAGGACAACCACATTGCACATTTCTGGGAGAATGAAGAAATCTTTGGGTGATGCTTCTATGGAGGCTGTAAGGAATAGCCTCCACCATGTGTATCTTTGTCCTTTGTCCTCCCATCCCATGCTAAAATGGAGTGACTGGCCATCTTGTGAACACATGGCTAAAAAATTTTAGAACCAAAGCCCTGTGCCCAGTATGGATGAGCTGAAAGACAGAAGGAGAACAGCTCCAATGGCGTCGTGGAGCCATTATGCCCATCTGGGTTGCCTTCCTCAAGATACCAGGTTGTAAGAGGAAAATTATACTCAGATGAGGTTAACCACATGCTGGGCTTCCATCGCCTAGAGTCAGTGCATTTACCTAACTGGGCCACTGCCTTTGCACCTTTGCTCAAGCAGATACCAACTAAACAGCTCTGCTTCGCCTTCTCAACCAAGTAATTCCCTTCCATCGCTACTACAGACCATTGCTTCCCTCCCCGGCCATCCCATGTGAGTTAGCCCTCCTCCAACTCTACAGTGTTCACTGGCTGTTATGGTTTGGATACAGAATATCCCCTAGAAAAATTCATGTGCTGGCAATGTAAAAATATTCCAAGGTAAAATAATATAATCAGGACTCTAATCTCATCAGTGAATAAATCCACTGAAGAATTATTAATTTGAATGGATTTACTGGGTGTTAACTTAGGCAGGTGGGCATGGCTAGAGGAGGTAGGTCACTGGGGGTCTGGGGACTATATATATGTCCCATGCCTTCTCCTCTTGCACTCTCAGCTTCCTGCTGCTATGTCCTGAACTCCACAGAGGTGAACCCAGCCTAACATACACTGAAACCTCCATAACTGTGAGCCCCCAATAAATCTTTCATCCTCTAAGTTGTGCTATCAGGTACTTTAGTCATGGCAGTGAGAATGCTGACTGAAACACTGGCTGTGGAATATGAGTAGCCTTCTTACCTCCCTGTATCTCTAGTTAGTTTTCCATGTATATATGATGCATCTTCTCAACTACATCTTAAGATTCTGGTGGTAGAGACCACTGCTGACATGTCTTTTAGACTTCCACAGAATCCTTGCACTTGGTAGAACACAGTTCCCACTTAATAGCTTCTTCTTAAAAATGTAATTTTCAAACACTTTCACACTAAAGTTCAAGAACTCTTTGGTCTCAGCTTCCAACATACAGTACACTAATTATGACTCATCTGGCATAATAACGCCAAACTCTAGCCCACACACACAGCACCAGACACAGCCAGCTACCCCTGAAGCTGTTAGAAAACACCAGCTCAGGGAGCATCCTTTGTGGGAGCACTCTTCACTCTTCCAGAGGAAACTCTGAGCAACTCTCAGGCTTCCTTCTAACACTGCCACCTCTCTGTCCTTCGCCAGGTCCATCTGGCTTCCTATGGCCCAAATAGCTTCTCAGGATGGCCATCCCTGAATGTGCTGAAATAGAGAGACCAAGAATGGTAAAGCCTCTTCAGATGCACTCAGATACTTTTTCTGAAACAGAAAATAATAGTTCTTTTCTGGACCAGAATCCTCAGTTTTCCCTTTGGACTAAAGCAGGTTTCCTCACTCCACCCCATCTGCTCCCCTGCCAGGGCCTTTCCAGTGCATTATTCCCAGGAACAATACACTCTGACCTATGTCCAATAAATATGTTGCTCAAGACTTTCCTGTGCGGGGGGTGAAGGGACTTCCATTTGTTTCATCAGGTGTTCCTCTTCAAAGTTAGGTGGATCACCATGGTGCAACATGGTGAACAGGTTCACAACACAATCATGGTCTCAACCCAATAGCACAACCCATGGTCTCTAACATCCGTTCTGTTGCCTAAATGTAGGAAATCATTTCAGAACCCCAGGGTCTGTGCATGCTCAGCCAGACAATTAGTACAGCATCTCACACTAAACCCAGATGCTGTGGACAAACTCAGCCACGAAAAACTTCCTCTTGGGACTGGGGGTGTATCTTAGGGGTAGAGCATTTGCCTAGCCTGTGTGAGGCCCTGGGTTCAATCTCCAGTCCTGCAAAACAAAACAAACAAAACTTCCCCTTGATTATCTCTAGTTGCCTCACCCTACTACATCTACATTTGGACTCAAGCAGGACCCACATTGAAAAGATTTCTAAATTATTCCTTACCTGACTTTCAGGTTGCTCAAATTCCAGGAGCCCTGTGGGAAACTGCAGACCAGCCAGATAGCCACTAGGGGGCTCCCTACTAAAATCTGTCAGAGCCAGAGGGCTCAGATCCCGAAGCTTTCTGGCATGTTCCATACAACTTATCAAGCTGCTTGTTAATCTCCTTCCACAAAGATTTAGAAAGCAATGATAATGTAGAAAATGCCAAGTGAAGAGAAACTGTTTTGTTTTTTCTTTTTTCATTTACCTTGGGAAAGAAATGGAATGTAACACTGGCCATCAGTATCCAGTGTCTCTGGAGCAGAGCAGCAGCAACGCCCTCCCCAGCAAACCTCATCAAGAAAGCCACTGGAATGGCCCTCTAACCTGACAAATGCAGGTGCAGGACACACTGTCCTTGAACAGGCAGGACTCGACCCAAACGCAATATGTCAGTAGGATGGGTGCTTTTTATTAATTAAAAATTTTATTGAGATAATTATAGATTTCACATGCAAGCATAAAGAATAGTAAATAGAGATTATTAGTAGTAATCAATAATTACTATATTTATTTTTAATCAATAACCAAGAGGTTCCAGGTATACTTTATCTAGTTTCCCCAATGTAACACTTTTTCAAAATTATAGTATGGCAACCAGTTTACAATCCACTGATCTTATTTAGATTTCTCCAGTTTTATCTATACTCCTGTATGTGCATGTGTTCAGTTTTGGACAGTTTTATCACCTGTAAGTTTATGCATCCACCATTACCACCAAGATACTGAACATATCCAACACAACAAAGATCCCTCCTGTTGCTGTGTATAATCACAGCCACATTCCCCCCACATCTCCATCTCTACCCATGCCTCTGCAGACACTAGTCTCTCTTGCACTTCTAATATTTTGTCATTTGAACAATATTATATAAATGGAATAATACAGTATGCTACTTCTTAGGATTTGATAGTTGACTCAGCGTAATTCCTCAGAGAGTCACTGGAGGCCATGAATGTATCATGTCAATAGCTCATTCCTTTGTGTTGCTGAGAGGTATTCCACAGTTTGTATGCACCTCAGTATGTTTAACCATTCACCTGTTGTAGTACATCTGAGCTGATTCAAGATTTGACTATTAAGCAAAACTGCAATGAATATTTGTGTAATGTTTTGGGAACCAATGAATGGTTATATTAAGCATTTTCATGTGCCTATTTTCCGACTGTAGTTTCTTGTTGGTGGAATATCTTTTCATTTCCTGTACCCAATTTCTAATTAGGTTGCTTTTTGACTATTGAGTTTTGGGAGTTCTTTATATAATTTAGATACTAATCCTTCTTCCAACTATGTCATTTGCAAATATTTTCTCCAAGACTATAGCTTGTCTTTTCATCTTCTTTACATGGATTTTCATAGAGGAAAAGTTGATTTTAATGAGATTGAATGTATCAATTTTTCTTTTCCTGAATTGTGCTGGTGGTAACAATTCTAACAATTCTTTGCCTGCCCCAAAATCCCAAAGATTATTAAAGTGTTTTCTAAAAGTTTTAGATTATTGTATTTGCCTGTAAGTCCATAGTCCACTTTGAGTTAATTTTTACATGAGGCCTGAAGTTTAGGTCAATTTTGTGAGTGTGTCTTTGATGTTCAGTTTTTCTAGCACAATTGAAGAGCTATCCTTCCTTCATTGAATGGCTTTTATTCTTTTATTAAAAAGATACTTGGGAGGATTTGTGTGGTTCTATTCCCAGGTCCTTTATTCTATTCAATTAATCTATGTCTTTATTGAATTACCATAATGTACCCCATAAAGATGTACAAATTTTGTCTCAATTAAAAAATCAAGGTCTATCCTTCCACCAATAACACACAGTCTTGATTATTCTTGCTATATGGTAAGACTGACTGATTTCCCCTCTTTATTCTTCTTTCTCAAGATTGTTTTACTTATTCTAGGGCCTTCATCTTTCCATATAAATTTTAGAATAAGCCTGATTATTTCTATAAAAAGTTACCTTGCCAATTTTGATAAAGATGCCATTAAAATGACAGATTAATTTGAGTAGAATTAATATTTCTGGGTGCTGTCAAGATTTTTCTTTGTCTTCAGTTTTCAAAAGTTTAAAATATGTCTTGGCTTAGATTTCTTTTGGTTTTTCCCATTTGGGGTTTCTCATCTTCTTGTATCTTTGGGGAAGTTTTCAGCCATTATTTTTCCAAACTCCCTTTCAGTCCAACTTTATTTCTTGTTCTCACACTCAATGATACCAGTGTTGAATCTTTTCTTCTTGTCCCACAGATCTCTGAGGCTCCATTCATTTCATCTTATTAGTTTTTTATTTTTGTTGTTCATATTGGGTGAAGTTTACTGTTCTCGGGTTCACTGAATCTACCCTCTGTTGGGAAAGAGTGCTTCTCCTGGTGCCAAATTGTTGATGGGACTCCTTGCTACTGATGGTGATGGGCACATGGTCTGATCAGAGGGACTCCCTTTCATTCCAGGGGAGGAAGGAGGCTGCCCGGGCTGCCTCCCATTGCCAGGTTGGGATTTGGGAAGTGCAGGTCTGAGTGCTTCTATTGGTTGGGGAACTTAAGACATTCCTGGCTATGTTGCTCTTCCAGTCCTACAACCCCATATAAACCCATCTTCTTTCTTTAAGAGTTTTCCTGTGGTTGTCTCTTGTGTTGTTACTAGAGCTTATAGTTGTGTTTCAATAAAAAAGAAAAGGGAGAAATAGGTCTATGTCAACTCATCTAGATAAGAATTCTCCCAGGAAATCTTTAGGAACATAAAAATCATCCAAGGATCAGAAGAGGCACTTGCAGATGCACAGAAACTTGGAGTCTCTCATGGATGGGAATTCCATCAATCCTCGACACCCTCCTCAGAAGCCTTCAAAGGGGTGTGCAGGGGCCCAGAGACCTTACTGAAGGCCTACGGGCCTAATGAGTCACTGCATCTGTGCCTTGGGGTGCTGTGTCCATGCTGGAAGAAATATGATTGGGCATAGAGAAGAATCAGAAGTGCCCTACTGGCCAAAAAGCTCAGTGTGACCTATAGGTTACCAGAATAAATTTGTGGGGGAAAATTTGGGAAATTTTAGCTCATTAGGAGAGGAAGGGTATTGTGGTTTAGATTTTAAAAGTCTCCCTAAACCTCATGTGTGGGCAATGCATCTAGGTTCCAAAGTGGGACATGGTTAGAGGGGTAGATCCCTGGGGGCATAGATTTGGGGACTGTCTCTGTCCCTGGCCACTTTCTCTTTCCTCTTACTTTATTTCATGGCCAGCTGGAGCTAAGAAATGCTTTTTCTCGTCTGTCATTCCCTAAAGCCCTACTGTCAAGCTTTTCTGCCACCGCGAGCTGGCTGACCATGAACTGAAACCTAAAAATCTCTAAAACCAGCTGAGCATGGTGGTGCATGCCTGTAATCCCAGTATTTGGGAGGCTGAGACAGGAGGATCGCAGGTTCAAGGCCAGTGTCAGCAACTTAGCAAAACCCTCAACAACTTAGCAAGACCCTGTTCCAAAATAAAAAGGACTGGGGGTGTAGCTCAGAGGTCAAACGCCCCTAGGTTCAATCCCCAGTACCAAAACCAAACACACACACACACACACAAAAAAAAAAAAAAAACTCTAAAACCATGATCCACTAAACCTTTCTTCCTCTGAGTTGTGCTCATTGGGCATTTTGGTCACAGAGATGAAAACGCTGCATAAAACAAAGGGCATCACACTTTCAAAGTGATGAACTTCAACAAGTATTTTTATATACTTCACTGTTTACAAACAGGGAAAGTGAGTTTATGGAAACTCGTTACAGCCTCTAAGAGGCAGAGGTGGGCTCAGATGCTGGGTCTTCCCATCCCTAGAAATCCACACTTCTTTGATTACATCATCTCCCTACCTCCTATGAATGGGTCCAGGCTCCTGTCTTCAAGGAGAGGGGTGGGCACACTTTCTAGAAATGAAAGCTGGATTTTGGACCTCACTTCCAGGACTCTCTTTCTAAGCTGGCTTTTGGATTTCACTTTTAGGACTCTCCTCCTTATTTAGCTTTGGGCAACAGCAAAGCATCTGGGTGAGAACCAGGAAAGTTTTTGACCACGGACTCAAGTGTAAGAGAACTGTAAACTCTGGAAAGGAGTAGAGGGCCGTCCTGAGCAGTACTGACCAGTAGGGCCATCACAGCTTCATCCTTTTAGAGTCACGTACTAGAAGCATGAGCTTCTTTACCCTGCACCCTACCCAACCTTCCCCACTCTTTATGCGGTCTCCCCCACCTTGGATGCAAGCAAATATAGGTAAATAAATATGGTCAGGATTGAGAGAGAGCAGGATGGGGTGAGGCTGTCAGGAAGAAACGGCCAGCTTGCTGTGGATACAACCTGGTAGAGGAAGGGGAAGGCTACCCCTGGCCCTTGTCATTCAAATGGAAAAAGGCTAAAACGCAGAAAAATTCTCCTCCAACCTCATCTCCACTAAACCCAAATTGAGACATTTATTAAAATTAAATTTAATTTTTAAATCTCTTTTATCCTGAGGGAAAAAAATCATGGATAGCTGGTGCACCCTATAATAATGGCTATAATTAATATGTGATGGTCTGTGTGATTTGAAATGCAATCGACTGGAGATAGGGCTGCTCCGTGGCTTGGCAGCCTCTGGCGTCAGAACGAAGACAGCGGGTCTGAGAGGTGATGATACAGCAGAAAACTCAACCCCACCTTTTTTCAGAGCCTCCATTACATCTTTGCCTACAATGGCTTGTGGGTGTCAATTTGTGGGGGAAAAGTTAGGTTTTAAATATCAACTCTCCAGAGTTTAGCTATAAATCTTTTATGGAAATTAAAGATGAAAAATACATTTCTTTTTCATTGGTCTCATTTGTCTAATAAATGCCTTAGGGACTCACAGCTCAATCAATGCTTCCAATCTCCTGAAATTAAATTATCCTCCTTTCATGAGCTAGATAAAAATGATTTAAGTAGGTGGAATAATTTGGCTCCTATCTGAGTATTATTGAGTGAATAGCATTATCATCAGTGTTTTTCCCTGCCTGTGTTACTTATTTAGAAAAGAACCTGGTTTTCTGCAGAGAGAGGGAGAGAGAGAGAAAGAGAGAGAAAAAGAGAAATTTCAAAATTGTTGCAGTCATTAAATAGAAAGTCTCCCATTTGGAATAAAAGTATAAACTTGAGGTCAATGGCCTTCAGCAAATGAAAATAGATTTAGTGTTCCCCAAATCAGAGCGTTCATAATTAACTTAGAGCATTCAAAATAAATTTACAGCAGTCTTACATGAGACAAGATAAACATACAAATTAAAATTATAGAAGAAGCTTAGCAAAGTTCCTCCATCTTTTGATAAAATAGTTTATCTTGGAATATTTCATTTCTGTGTCTATTGTGCACACATCTACTTAACAACCAACACATGCTAGACTCATAGCCAGACTATGAGGCTACAAAGATAAATAACATAGAAGCCTGGGACTCACAGTTCATAGATGAAGAGGTACATATGTATGCCTGCACATATCCTAAAATTGGAATGACACAAAGAAGATTAGCATGGCCCCTGCACAAGGATGACACACAAATCTGTGACACGCTCCCTATTTTGTAGCAAGTGGAAATTTGGGGCCTATACCTTTTGTCGATGAGTTGTAACACCAAAGCACACATTGCAGAGGAGAGAGCCGGACATTTTTTCAGCCCAGAGCAACAAACACGTGAAAGTCAAAAAGTGTCTAATAGTTTATCTTTTTTTCTTAACAAGGTAAAATATCTTTAAGCATAAATGCAGGTAACTATTCCCAGCTGACCTAGAGTCAATAAAACATTCTTTGTAAATGTTTAAAAAACAGAGGTACACATGTAAATAAATAATGTCAATAGAGAATGATAAATGCTATAGTTGAGATATATAACTGGGCCCTAAGAGGAACGAGTTGCTGATGGGGGTCAGCCTGAATGACATATATCCTAAAGCAGCACTCTCCAATAGGAGTTTCTTTGCTGATGAAAGTGTTCAATATCTGCACTGCCCAACATGGTAGCCACTAGCTTCATGTGGCTACTGAGCACTGTAAAAATTTTCATTCCATTTCCTTTTAATTAACTTTAATAGCCACAAATGGCTAGTAGCCACCATATTGGATTGCATCAAAACTAGCTAAAGATCTTCATTCTGATTCAATAGGTCTGTATGGGGCCCAAGAATTTTCACCCTTACAAACTCCAGGTGACTCTGATGCCAGTCCATGGATCTCACTGAGAAGTGCTGTGCCTAAGGACTCCAGTTCTTGGTGCTCAGCATAAGGCTAATGTGCACCTTTTGCTACAGGTAGATGCATTAGTCAGCTTTCCCCCACTGTGACAAAATACCTGAGAAAACTTAAAGGAAGAAAGATTATTTTGGCTCATGGTTTCAGAAGCTTCAGTCCATGGTTGACCAGTTTTTTCGGGGCCTATAGTGAGGTAGAACGTCATGGCAGGGAGCACATGGCAAAGGAGGCTGCTCACCTCACGGCAGCCAGGAAGCAAAGAAAGAGAGAGACAGACAGACAGAGACAAAGACAGAGATAGAGACCATGGACATATTTTCCCCTTCAAGAGCATGCCCACAGTGACCTAGTCCTTCCAACTAGGCCCCATGTCCTTAGTTTCCACCACCTTCCAATAGCCCAGAGAATGGATCCATAAAGGGTTCGTAACTGATGATGTCAGAGCCCTCATGATCCAATCACTTCCCCCAGCCCCACTTCTGGGTATTGCTGCCTTGGGGACCAAGCCTTCAGCACATGGGGAACATTCCAGAGCTCAACCCTAGCAGCATCCATTCTGTTGGTTAAGGGGTTTATTTTGGTGTATAGAGTTGTGATGATGCATAGTTCGAGCTTGATACCTAAAAAGTTGTTAGCTAAAGTGACCCCATATTGTTACTCACACTGACCCCACCTGGCCCTAAAACAGGGAAGTTGGCCATGGAAAAATCAAACCAGGATGTTGGCAGGTAATGGGTAACAACAATGTGTTACTCTTATTGTTGCGTTGTCATTGCTAACAGCGTATGTTCTTGCTTTTGTATGCTCTTTATGCTTGCTTGCTCTACTGTGGGAAGTAACCACTGGGACCCCTGCCATGGGAACCTGCTATGGGAAACCAAACTATACACCCCTGGCTTGTGGCTCTCCTCTCTATAAGGAAGGTTCTCAGACAGTTGGGCACTGCACCTGGCATTCATGCTATGTGTAGTCCTGATTGATCAGCAATAAAGGCTCTCAACGCCTTTGGTGGTCTGATTGGTCTTGATTGGGATGCTACCTCACAACAGAGTCACCACTGGTGGTTTGTGTATAAGGGTTACTTCCAGGAATTTTTCTACCACCCACTCTGTTGACCCATCAACACTGACTAGAAGGTTCAGGCCCAAAGGTGGCTGCCTTACACATTCTCCATAGCACCAAACATGGCATAAACCATTCACACCAACAATGATAACTTAAACCTCATAAGAAACCATGTAATGAAGTCTTGGTGACAAAATTTTTATCAGTATTACAAACTCAAAGGTTTTTTTTTTTTTGGAGACTAATCAGTATATGAAAAAAGCTGAAAAGTCCCTACAGTCTTTGTCTGACAGAAACTCAATAGATGTTTGCTCCAATTTGCTAAGAATCCCAAATACTTACTAATAACTAAATGGGAAACTATAAAAAATAATTCTGTAAATTATATTGAATAATAATAAGTTCAACCAATAATGCTAGTGAAAAGACTGAATTCAATCTTCCTAGTCTATATATTGGAAAATATTATAAAAACTGCCATATGAAGAGAGGGAAACAAAAAATTAGGAGAAATAAGAATTTACAGAGAAGAGCCAGATAGCCAACTAATTAAAATATTAGATTTCTACATTTTGCAGTGTTGCTGGTATTTGTCAGTGTTTTAAATACAATGATTTTAAAGTTAGTGATATGTTTTCATAGTTTTAAATGTTCAATTTAAATATTCATTATATTTTTTTTTCATTCAAGAGGGCCCATGGATTACAAACACCCTAGGCTCTACAAAACCTGGATTCTCCTGTCCTTCTCCAAGCAGTTTTGAAGCAAATTGAAATAAAGGTTCTATATGTAAAATAGATGTAGGACATGCTTTCTTCTTCACTATTGTACCCCCAGTTCCTACCAGAATGCCCAACACATAGGAGGCGTTCAATAAAACTTATTAAAGAACAAATGAACAGGGCTAAGGAGGTAACAGTGAGAACAGGAAGGAGGGAGAAAGCTGAGAAATGATGCCAAAAAGAGGATTTAGGGGTATGTGTGTGTGTGTGTGTGTGTGTGTGTGTGTGTGTGTGTGTATCAGTGTGTATACATTTGGTGAATGCCTAGTATACAGTAGATGAGTTTCCAAAGACTACTTTGCTTGATTTTCAAACAACCATGGAAAAGCAGAGGTTGTCATCGTCATCACACAGAAGGACAAGGGGGATTTGTGAAGGGAAGACCCTCACATCCAGAACCAGGATGCAAGCCAGGTTGCTCCAGGAGCATATTCTTTTCAATCCCATGCCATTTCCACATTTCTCATGAACTGTATGAGCAAAGAGAGAGGTAGTCAAGAACAGCTTCTAAGTCTGCAGCACAGAGAAGCTGAGATCAGGTGGAAATAGAGAGAGGTCCACTAGAGAGCTGATTGGGATGTAAGGAGAAAAACACCCAAACTGCTTTTTTCTTACTATTCTCTCATAACACTCAGTCACACAAGACCACCCTTCCAACACCAGATGGGTGGGGTTTCCCCCAACATCACTCAAGCACTTCTCCAGGGGCCACCAGCTGAGGTCCTTTGATTCAATCTAATCTGGCACTACCTACCTGGAGACAGTCTCTGATGCCATAGGCTGAGAGCTCAGTCCCCAGTACTGTCTCCTACTTCATGTGCCAACTGCAATCCCCAGGTTGTGGCCTGTGGTTCTTATCCACATTTACCCATTTGTTATAAAGAATATTGGGAAGGATACATATGCACAGTCAGATGGAAGAGTTGCACAGGTCAAGGTATGGGAGAAAGGGCTTGAGGCATCCAGGCCTTTTCTGCATGCCACCCTGCAGAAACCTCCATGTGTTCAGCTCTCAGAAGCCCCCTACTCCCACTGTCCTCTGGGGTCCTTATGGAAGCTTCATTACATAGGCATGATCAGTAAGTAATTGACCACTGATGGTCAACTTGGAGCTCTCAGCTCCTCTCCCTTCACTGGAGGTTAGGGGGTGAGCTGAAAGTCCCAACCCTCCAATCCTGCCTTGGACTCACTGGTGAAATTATCCTAAGCCATCCTGAAACTATGCAGGGGCTGCCCGCTTTCAGTTATCTCAGTAGCCTACAAAAGACACTCATTACTCTGGGGATTTCAAGCCTTTGAGGAGCTGCGTGTAAGGAAACCAGGACAGAGACCAAATATATATATTTCACAATATCACAGGGTGTGGGGGAGAAGAATGGCCTGTTTCAAAAGGAAATCTTTTGGAGGCAACAATTTTTATTTGCACAGCTGGAGCACAGCTTCTTTCTCCTTGTTCTCCCAGGCTGACAAGTATTTTGAGCCCTGGGAGTTTGAGAGAATCATTCCCCAGCTGTCCCTGACATTTTAAAATCTGTTCCTGGTTTGAATTAAGCAGAGTCTTCAGTTCTTAGCTATGGAGGCTATTGCAAAAGGGTTGTAGAAATCAGTTCAATTCAGCTTTTTTTTTTCCTTGTTGCAACTGACTCTCCAGACAAAAATATACAATGCAAACAGGCCTCCCCTGTCTCCAGAGAGGGCAAGTCTAGGAGATAACAATTCAGAGCCAACAAAAATGTGATGAGCTCCTATCTGAACCTCACAAAGGGTTTGGTTCTGCCCTTGTCCCCACAGGACTGAACCATGGCATATCTGATATTAAGCTAATAGAGCGCAGGTAACTCCTCCATGTATGTGTTTTGCACTCTCCAGCTGTCTAGAGCTCCATTCTTGGAGAAAATTCAAAGTCTGAGGAATGCTCAGGAAAGAGTTACTTTTGTCCCATAAAGAAGGAAGTTATTGCCAGCTATGGTCATGAACACCTGTAATCCCATTACCTGGAATGCTGAAACAGGAGGATCAGAGGTTCGAGGCCAGTCTCAGCAACTTAGCGAGACCCTATTTCAAAATTAAAAAATAAAATAAAATAAAATAAAATGGGGCTGGGTGTATCTCAGAGGTAGAATGCCCCTGGGTTCAATCCCTAGTACCCAAAAAAGGTAAGTTACTTATGAATTTCCACAGTTTAACCCAAATGTGTTGATTTGTTGAAATATTTCCTGACAGATCAGCTTTAGCATCTTATAATCTGACAAAGATTGCTCACCACAGCAATGGTAATACTGCAACAGGAAACTGACTTTGAAGATCCTGGGACGTTCTTTAAGGTTTGAGGAAATGACATTAAAAATGAAAATGATAATCTCTACTTGGCACCTGCAAGTTGAGTGCTATTTTTGAGTTTTTCATTTCAAATTGCAGCACTATGTGATCATTGTAAAAAGACACAAATATTGTAGAAGGATACTTCTCGAGTACTTCTTTCTTCACTGCATATCATGAAACATTGGATTGTTGTGAAAAGTTCATACAAAACTTTCAGCATAAAATACAAAGTATATATCCCAGCGGTAATGTAAAGAAATTAGACCACACTATCTAGCATCGCATTTGACTTTATGCCACCATTAAATGGTCCTGGTGTCATAATTCACTCAAAATACCTTTTTGAGGTGAAGAGTGGTTCCAAAATGTCTGCCCACAGATGCGAAGAAATACAGGAAACATTTTACCAAACCCAAGCAAAATAAGAAAAATGGAAATGTTAAAGTGAGGTTGCCAGCCTCTCCTTGATTGTGAAGAACTTAAATCAGTTGTATTTCTATTCATTAGTATTGAACAATATGAAAAGGAAATTAAGAAATCAATCTTATTTACAGCAGAATCAAAAAGAACAAAATGCTTAGGAATAAACTTAACCAAGGAGATGAAAGTTTTAAACACTGAAAACTACATTACATTTTTTAAAGAAATTAAGGGAGACGTAAATAAATAGAAAGAGATCTGTGTTTTTGGACTGAAAGACTTACTATTGTTAAAATGTTACTACTACTCCAAGTTTGAGTTTTTGATCCATTTTGAGTTTCTTAAAATATACATGTATAAGGTAAGAGTCCAACTTCATTCTTTTTTATGTGAATATCTGCTTTCCCCAGAGCCATTTGCTAAAAAATACTGTCCTTTCCCACTGAATGGTTTTGACAACCACAAACACACATATACACATATATACATACATGAAGGCTAATTTGGGGGCTCTCTGTTAGGTTCCTTTGGTCAATATGTCTATTTTTATACTAATATTGTTTTGATTACTATGGCTTTGTAGTACGTTGTTTTGAAATCAAGAAATTTGAGTCCTTCAAGTTTGTTCTTTTTTAAGATTTTTTTTTGGCTTTTCAATATCTCTTGAGATTCCATATGAATTTTGGACAGGGTTTCTATTTTTGCACATGTCATTGGTAGTTTCACAAGGATTGCATTGAATCTGTAGATGACTTTAAGTAGCACTAACACTTTAACAACATTAAGCCTTCCAATCCCAAACCACAGATCTCTATTTAGTTATGTCTTCCTTAATTTCTTTCAAAGTGTAATATAGTTTTCAGTGTCTTTTTGATGCTGCTGCAAATAAAATTGATTTCTTAACTTCAATTATTCAATACAAAATGAACATAAATATAACCAATTTTTGTGTGTATATTTATATCATGCAACTTTGCCAACTTTTATTAGTGCATTGTACTCTCACATTATAATGAAGTTCAGTGATAGGGACAAACATGTGCATAGCACTTGGTGAGCTTCCCCTGGATTATATTTACTAATTTATTAATTTAATTTATTAATGTGTCTAATATTTAGAGTTTTTCTACAAATCAGAATATCATTTGTGACTAGAGATAATTTTATTCTTTTACAATGTGCTTTGCTATTGTCAATTTTGTTTGTTGGTTGGTTTATTTGTGATGCTGAGGATTATACACAAGGCCTCATGCATGCTAGGCAAGCTCTCTCTATCACTCCAGCCCCTTCCTTTCCAATTCGAATGCCTCATATTATTTTATTGCCTAATTGGTGTAGCTAGAACTTCCAATACTAAATTGAATAGAAATGGGAAGGGCAGCAATTCGTGTCTTGTTCCTGATCTTAGGGAAGAAGCTTTCAGTCTTTCACCATTTAGTAGGAGGCCGGAAACTGATGGAGACTCTGGAGGCTGTTCAGTGTTGGGAGACCTTAGAGTTTTACCAGCCAGAGTGGAGAGACTGGAAGAATTAAACTGAAACCCCAGAAAAAAAAAAGAAAAGAAAAAAACACATCTCAGAGCTAGATCTCCTCTGGCCCTATAATAACAGTGTGTCAGTGAGCATCCTCATTCCTGTGACCAAGAAAACCTGAGCGCACTAATTAAAGGAAGGAAGATTTATTTGCTCACAGTTCTGGAGATGTCAAGAGTTCAGTCCATGTCAGACCTGGTTAACACCTGTGGAGCTCAGTGTATGGCAGCAGGAAGCAGAGAGAGGGAGACAGCAAGGGCTCTGCTCTCACATCATGGAGGATGGAAGCAAGAAAGATGGAGGGGAGGAGGGAACATATATAATCCCAAGGCCACACCCCCAGGGACCCCTCCTCCAGTATGGCTGCCTACTCTCTGCAAGGTCTAAGGGGACATTTTAAATCCAAACCATTACAAAAGGTTACTCTGAAGTCATGCTGACAACGCCTAAACCAACTCTAACATGATCAAGCTGAGCTGCAGTGGGTGAATTGCTCAACAGTTTTGTTAACAGGTTGTGTTAGCAAGGTTCGATATTCTTTGAAGCAAGTCAACATAAGATGCACTCTCCATACTATAGCATTCATAATGCCAATTACAGAATGAAAAAATCACTAGACACTTTAGAGAAGCAGAAAAATGTAACCCATAATGTATCACTTAGTAGAAACACCTAGAAATGGCACATATATTGGTTTTAGCTGACAAAAACTTTAAAACAGCTATTATAAATATGATTAAGGACTTTAAGAAAAGGACGAACACAATGAGTGAGCAGATGGATGGTCTCAGCAAATAAATAGAAATTATAAAAAAACAGTTACATGAAAATTTAGCGACTGACTAAAAACTATATTATTTATTGTTTTTATTTTGTTTGTGTGGTACTGGGGATTGAACCCAGAGGCATTTTACCTCTCAACTAAACCCCAGCCTTATTTTATTTTTTATTTTGAAACGGGGTCTAACTAAGTGGTTGCGGGCCTCACTAAGTTGCTGAGGCTGTTCTCAAACCTGCAATCCTCCTGTCTCAGCCTCCCAACTACTGGTCATGCACCACCTTGCCTGGCAAAAATACATTGTTTAAAATAA
This sequence comes from Glis glis, assembly GCA_004027185.1. Lineage (NCBI taxonomy): Eukaryota > Metazoa > Chordata > Mammalia > Rodentia > Gliridae > Glis > Glis glis. Next base: position 17,431 of record PVJS01001947.1, read on the forward strand.
AAAATATCATATTTTTAATTCCAAATCTAAACCTTCTGAACTGGAACTCAGAGATAAATAGGATGGAAAAAAATGAACAGATCCTCAATGATCTATTCAAATATTCTAACATACTAGTAACCAGAAAAAGAGGAAATAAATATTGGTGCAAGAAAATATTTGAAGAAATTATAGCCTAAAATTTTTCAAATTCTAAATAGTTCAACTCACAGCTCCAGGAAGCCCAAAGAACTCCAATCAGGATAAATACAAACTATAACAAGGCACATTATAGCCAAATTTCTGAAAACCAAGGATAAAGAGGAAATATTAAAAGCAGTCAAAGAGAAAAGAAACATTCCATACAGGGAACAACAATAAAAAATGATCCCTTTCTGCTCATCAGATTCAACGTAAACCAGAGATAATGGAACAACATTTTTAGAGTGCTGGATGAATAATTGTTAACTAGAATTACATATACAATTAAAACTTATTTCAAAAATAAAAGTGAAATAAAGACATTTTCAGATAAACAAAGCCAGTGTCCTTACAAGCAGATTCATACTTCAAGAAACATTAAAGTTCTTCAGTTTAAAGTAAAATAATAATAACAATTATAGATGGTGACCAGGTCTTTCGCAAAAGAATAAGGAGTGGAAAAAAATGGTAAATATGTGGATAAATACAAAAGATCAGTTTTCTTACTTTTTAATCCTTTCAAAAGACAATTGTTGTTGGGAGAAACAGCCCACTGTGGGTGGTGAGCATCTGTGCAAGTTCTTGTGGCATGCACCAGATTACAAGGCTTCTCAGTCTTTTGATGAGCAGCAGTTTCTGTAGCTAATTGCAAAGGTGATTAAGTCGCAAGGCCAGTGTGACTACAGGAGAATTTCTCACTTACCACAGCAGGAAGATGGGCTTACTTGCCCCTTTCTGCGTGCTTACTGCTTGCTTTAAAAAAATGCTATGCCCTCAACTCTGGGTTCCTGGGCTGTATCACAAACCTGCATGTGTAGCCTCCCTCTGGGCCCATCACATCGCCCATGTGGGACTAGGAGGCAAGAGGAAGCCGTGTAAATGCGCTCATGTCCATGCTGCTCATTGCATGATGAGTAAGACTGTCTCTAACCTGGGAGTCTCCTGTCTTTTTCCAACACCTATGAGACAAGTTAACTTGTTAGTTTGCAGGTAGGATATAGTCTCTCTGAATCTTCAATTATGAACAGCTGGTGGTTCCCCCAGAAACGTGGGAATGGAATTGGGAATGCAGCCACCATATGATCCATCTATACCACTCCTGGATATATCTTTCCAAAGGAATTAAAGTCAGATTATTATAGTGATACATGCATATACATGCTTATAGGAGCATAATTCACAATAACCAAATTATTGCTGTCCCATCAACTGATGAATGGATTACGTAATTGTGGGATTTACACACAATGGAATTTTACTCAGCTATAAATAAGAACAAAATTATGTCAGAATTGCAGAAAATGGAACTAGAGAATATCATGCTAAATTAGATCAGCCAGTCACAGACAGTGAAGTGTTAATGTGAGGAGATTGGGAGAGAGAAAAAGAAGGGTTGAGGAAGGAAACAGTAAAGGTAACACGATCGATTTCACCAACATATACGGAGAGATGAGGGGGGACCTGGGTGGGATGTAGAGGGAAACACACCAAGTGTTGTGTGCATATATGAATGTATCACTTTGAATCTCACTATTATGTATAATTATAATGTATCAATAAAAATATTTTTTAAAAAAGCATTGTGTTTGTTCACATATATAACCCAGTCCCTAATTTGTAGAATGTGAGTTGTTTTCTAATGAGACGTACCAGGGTTTGAGTGCCAAATATGTAACAAGCATTTTTTCACCCACACTCAGTCTTGTCTTGTTCTCAAACTTGAAACCTGAAAAATGAAGCTTTATTTTACAAACAAGAAACTGTGGCTTGCCAAGGTCATGCAGTGGTCAGAGGTGGAACCAGAAGGCAGACAGTTCTGACACCACCACCTTTGGCAACCTCTCCCTTCTAAATGCTCCTCATCTGGTGGGTGCTTGGGAGAAAGCAACTGTAGAGCAATGGTATTTCCTATTTGTTCAAAGTATAAGAAATTGGCCCCACATCTCCAATTGCTCCTAACACACACCCAGGGCCTCATGGAGACCACCCACTGCAAGATGCAGTTGTAATACTGGCAGCCTCAGTCCAGAATTTGTTCTCTGACAAGCTGGGCGTGGTGGCGCACACTTGTAATCCCAGTACTTGGGAGGCAGAGACAGGAGGATCGCAGGTTCGCGGCCAGCCTCAGCTACTTAGTGAGCCCCCCCCAACTTAGTGAGACTCTGTTTCAAAATAAAGAATAAAAATAGGGCTGGGGTGTAGCTCGGAGGTAGAATGCCCCTGGATCCAATCCCCAGTACTGCAAAAAAAAAAAAAACAAAGAAAAAGAATTTTTTCTCTGACAAGAGCAGTAACTGGAGCCATGAACCTAAAGAATTCACCTTCTCCCGCATGACTTGATAGTTAATCGCCTACAAATAAAGGGAAATTACCCAAGCAAATACAATATCTTATCTCAGGAATTCTTTTTGTTTTTATGTATATATTGTGAGCACAGTATGTTTTATTAATAGTCTGCATCATACTCAGAGTAAACTTAAAGTCTCAAACAAGTCTCATGGCAGGATTTTCTCTACCTGCACCAGATTATAACAGAGTTTATCCAAGGATAAAAAGCACCTTGAAAAAAAAGAAGTGACAATTACGGCTATGGAATGGAATTTTCATGAGAGTGTAAATTCAGCAGTCTCTCAGCTTCCACTTCTTTTATCCAAATTTAGTATCATAATAGAAAACAAGAACATACACAAGAATTTACAAAGGAAGAAATGCAAATGATCAGTAATAATAATATGAAAAAATGTGTGATTGTATTAGTGCTGAAAGAAATACAAATAAACATAAGGAGAAACCAATGTCTGTCTACTAAGTTGACCAAAAATTTAAATAATAATGCCTAGCTGCTGATGAGATTGTTAAATTATTAAATGTACCTGGAAAAAAAAATATGATAGCATGTATCAAAAGCCTTAAAAATCTGACAATTCTTTTCATCAAGCCTTTTGCTTTTAGGAATTAACCCTGAAAAAATAATCATGGCTAAACGAAAACATAATGATAAAAAATTCACTAGAGCATTATCTCATATTATTTTGCTATTAACAACTGTCTAAATGTCTAAGGTATAAACCGATTAAATAAATCACAGACATTTCATATAGTAGTACACTATATAGTTAGTCATTGAAAGCTGTACAATAGAAAAAGTCTAAATGGCCAATGAATGTGTGTGCATGTGTGTGTGTGTGTGTGTGTGTGTGTGTGTGTGTGTTGAAAGGATATTTCACAAAATGCCAACAGTGGTGACCACTGGTATTGAGATTATTGGTGATTATGATTATTCTTCCTCCAACCTTCCTGCCTCACAGGGGAGAGTTGGGGTGTATATCACAAAGGTTCTTCAATTAAAATATATTACTTTAAGAATGAGAAGCAAAAAGAGGAAAAAAAACTGTGCTATACTTTTGGAAGAAGATGATGCCATGCTTTGATAATTTCTTGGGGGTTATAGACTCTCTGGCAAGGAAAAATTCTTGCTTTACTTAACTTGTCCAGAAGTCCAGAAGCCCAGGCCCCAAAGATAAGCTTTTAGGGTCATACCATCCTCTTTATTTCATCTATTCAGTCTAAAATATCTTTCAGAGTACCTATTATGTACCAGACACTAGGCATACAATAATGGAGGGAAAGAGAGAAATGAAAGGAAAGAAAAGAGAGAGGGAGAAAGAAAAATTCCTTACTATATTATGCAATGTCTGATTGTCTTAGTTTTCTGTTGCTATAACAGAATACATTAGACTGAGTAATTTATAAAGACAGGAAGTTTATTTCTTACCGTTCTAGAGGCTGGGATGTCCAAGAACACATGACGGCACTTGGTGAGGGCCTTGTTCTTACATCATAACATGGCAGAGACCTGCTTAGATAGAGCTGAGCTGTTTTATAACAAAACCACCCCTCCATAAACCATAAGGGGATCGATCCACTCATGGGAGGCCTCACAACCCAATCACCTTCAAATGGCCCCATTTCCAAATACCATTACAGATTTCTTTGGGGACTATGTTTCTAAGACATGATTTCTGGGGGTCAAATATTCAATCCATAGAACTGGATCAAATGACTGACAATGTGCAGTGTGTGGGGAGGTGGGGTCATGGGCTACACATGCCAATTTTAGAGGGAATTGCACAGCTCCAGCAGAGCAGCTTTCTCCAGGAAACAAGAACAGAACTGAGCTCTCCAGGCAGCATTGGCATTAAGGCAAGGCTGCGGTACGAGCATCCCTGGGCGCGTGCTAGAGGTGCTGGGGTGGGGAAAGCAGGCAGTCAGGCTGCAGTGCTGAGAGTCAGAGGCTGGAGATGGGAGCAGATCTGCCAGGGCCTTGCGGGTTCATCAGGGGACACCAGTGACAGTGACTGGCTTTGGTAGACATCCCTTAACAGATTCTCCTTCCTGGAAAACGGGTTTGAGGAGGGGCTGTGGGGAAGACTGGGAGACCATGGGCACCTCTTCTGGGGAGAGAGCGGTGGGGATGGACACACATGAGTGGAACGAGAGGCCCTCCCTCAGTCAAACTGCTGCTTGGTTGCAGTGTAAGGGGCAGATTCTTTTCCAGTGACTTCACCTTTGAATCCTTAATGAGGAGTCTCTAGTGTCACACTTCAAATGCCGTGACAAGAGAAACACCAGCTTTGGGGGCAAGAAGGGACAACTCAGGGCCAGGGACGTTATATCACAATTAAATTCCAGGTGAGCAGAGGCCACGGCCACGGGAAGCACTGTTTTGCCAGAAAAATACGAAGTGCTTTTTGTCCTCATTATTCACTGATCACATTACAACGGAGGTAACATAAACAAGGTTCAAAGGAAAAGCCTATTTTTGAATATTAAGCAGCTCGCTGGGAAAGGTCTGGTCCTTTGTTTCAACAGTGTCCGCTGGAGATGAGAAAGTGTCGTTCATTCAACTTTTTCATGGGCTGATCATGTCACTCCACCTTCCACAGCCTCTCTGTTCGGCACCTCCAGAGTCCAGTTGTCTGTTGCCGTTTTACATTTCTGGTTAGAAGATATCTGTGCATCATATGTACATATATATCATTCAATCATTGGCTAGCACCTTTGACCTGATGATGGGAGATGATCAGAGTCTACAAACTAGATGACCGAACAGCTTCCAGCCACAAGGCAGCTCCCAGTATCTGGTGTTCTCTAAAAGTAAAAATACTAAGCCAGATGTGCTGTCACGCACCTGTAATCCCAGTACTTGGCAGGCTGAGACAAGAGGATCACAGGTTCAAGAACAGCCTCAGCAATCCTGTTTCAAAAATAAAATTAAAAGGGCTGGAGGTATAGCTCAGAGGTAGAATGCCCCTGGGTTCAATCCCTAGTACAAAAAAAAATTTTAATATATGTATATGTATATACATATGTGTATTTATTATATATACAGTTACCATTTATTAGTTATTATTGACCTTTGTAATAGGCAAATAAACTTATGTTCAGGGGGATCATGATACTTGCCAATACCACAGAGTAGAGCCAAGTTCAGCCCAGGCCTGTTTGTCTACAAAGCTTGTTTCCTTTGCAATGCTCCGATTTGTCCCCTTCCTATGACAGAGAGAAGCCAGGATCAGTCATGCTCCCTGCAGCTGCATGGGCCAAGTCCCATTGTTTCCAGGAAGGGAGAACAATTTGCTTTGATATAATTTGAGGAGAAGAGAAGCAAGCTAAGATAAGCCAGTTGTAAAGGGGTGTTTCCTAAGAGGTCTAGAACTTGGGCTCTGGAATCCAACTGTATAACCTTCATTGGCCCTACCATATGTGCGACTTTGACGAATTGCTAACTGTGCCTCAGCCTCCTCACCTGGAGAATGAGGATCATCATATAACCAGTCCAGCATCTCTTCACTGAAACCCTGGAGTAGACATGTGTTTTAGCATCAGAGCGTCTTGATTTCTTGAGTTTAGAGAGGTGATGCCATCTGCATTTCATCACACGCCAGTGGGGTCTGATAAAGGACCCACTACCTGCCGATCAATCGCATGAATGTTTTTGCAGTGAAACAAATTAAGATTCACCTAGGTGTGATATGTTAAAGTCAGAGACAGCGTCATCCATGTAGATGGCATGTTTCTTCCAAAATAATCAACTTTAATCTTTTTAAAAAAAAGTTCCTCTTCCGGGGCTTTGGGATCACAGAGTTGCAGAGAGAATGGCATGTGGGGGGTGGGGAGCGGGGGGCTTATGGAGCTGTATCCACCTTGAGGATTAAATTAGTGAGGGAATATGTGTGTCTGGTACCTAAAAGGACAACTGGCATAGAACTGGGGCTTGGTACATCTGGGCTCTTGTTATTCATTACGAGAGAGAAAAAAAATACAGGCTACTTCAAAGATTATTATTTATGTGTCAAAATTACCATTGGGCAAATTTCCCATTCCAGGAACTGGAAAGCTCTCCACCAGACTTTTTAAAAAGACTTCTGGGCCGGGCATGGTGGCGCACGCTTGTAATCCCAGTACTTGAGAGGCAGAGACTGGAGGATCCGGGTTCGCGGCCAGCCTCAGTTACTTAGTGAGGCCCTCCGCAACTTCGTGAGACCGGTTTCAAAATGAAGTATAAAAAAATAGGGCCAGGGGTGTAGCGCGGAGGTAGAACGCCCCCGGGTTCAATCCCCAGTACCACAAAAAAAAAAAGTATAAAACATAGGGCCGGAGGTGTAGCTCAGGGGTAAAATGCCCCTGGGTTCAATCCCCAGTACCGCAATAAATAAATAAATAAATAAATAAATAAATAAATAAATAAATAGAAAGACTTCTGGGTGGAATCAGCAGCCACTATCAGGAGAGAGAGGCCAAGAAAATCTCCAGAGGTACTAGGGGTGCAGCTCAGTGGTAGAGCGCATGCTTATTATGTTCAAGGTCCTGAGCTTAATTCCCAGCACAAAAAGAAAGAAAGAGAGAGGGAAAGAAAAAGGAAGAATGGGGGGAGGGGAGAAGAAAAGATAGAGACCCCAAGGATCTGATCCAAAGAATGGGTAAGTGACTTTATTCCAACTGCAACCTGCCAGTCCAGCAAAATGTCCTTTCCAATAATGTGGCTTAAATGTGACAAGTGCAAATCTCATAGTAACAGCTGGAAATTCTGGAACCAACCAGAGCTGACATACCAAAGCAGAGCCTAGGGTTCCAGTTACAACAGCAAATTAGGACTCCTTGTTCATACTACATGGAATAATTCTCCCCATTCATTACTATGCTTCTAGTTTCATCCCTAATGTTTTTCTTAAGCTTATGGAAAGCACTTCAAACTTAGCAGAATGAAATCTTGAGAGCATTCTCTATTTGAATAGCAGAATTTTCACTGCAAGGTGTTCATTGGTCCCAGGCTGTAGAGAATTTTTATACAATGAGCATCAGACCTTTCAGACTAGACCTCCCCTCCCTGGATCTCAGAGCAATTTCTTCCAGTCTAATCAGATACCACAATCTTTTGCCCTTTAAATCATTGGAAAATTGATCAGACTGATCTATAGTGCCCGCCTCTTTCCTGGCCCAGCAAATGTGTTCCTCAAACAAAAAATCATTTCTGTTTGCAGTTTGTCATGGAATTTATAGATCCATTTAGAAACCAAGCACTTTGCATATTATGTCCCCGGAATAATTAAACATTAATAACGATAACAAATGGAGTGACAATAAGAAAAGGGGAGTAGAGAAGCATTTCAGATAAATCTGCTACAGTTTGTCCAGTGGAGCAAACAGTATTGGAAAATCCTGATGAGCTACTAGTCTGGAGAAATTTTTTTAGTTTATTTTTATATGCAACAACCAGTTGGAAATAATTCAGAAAGTTCAGTCCAATTCTCTATGTAGAGCCCAAACAATTTTTCAAGCAAAATCTCTTTTTTTATTAAACAATTGCACTAAACAAATGTGCTTATTATCAGTTTCCTCCCACTAGAAAGTAAGCTCTATAAGAATAAGGACTGTGTTTTACTGAGATCCTGGTGTTTGGAACTATAGCTGGCAAGGTGGAGGTACTTGATAAATATTTGTTGAATAAATAATTGAATGAATCAGAGGGAAGATGATAGATTGTTTCTCCTGGTTGTATAGGAATCAGGTGGCTGGTTTCCAAACATTTCTATCAGATACATACAAGCAATATGTGATATCAAGAGCCCAAGGGACTTGGTAGAAACCTTGCACTTTGCTGGGTAAGTCCCCCAGGAGTCTGAGAGACAGTGGGGAAGACTCTCCTGAAAAGCTTAGTAGGACGGCACCTATTCTACAAGATATTCAAGTAGCCTACACAATCGAGGGTGCTAAAACAGCTCTAAAACATTAGCAGTCAGCCAAAGGAGGCTGTTGGATGGTCTTCCCCAGGAAGTGATGCAGTTTCCTGATTTCTGCACAACAGGGAACCAGTTTTCTTTATTTTTAATTTTTTACTGTTATTGATGCAATGTAATTATGCATCAGAGTGAGATTCCTAGTGATACAAACCTACATGCAGGCATCACTTGGTGCATTTCCTCCATATACTACCCTCCACTCCCTCTTCCTTCCTCCCCAAACATGCTAGTGAGATGGGTAGCGAAACCTTCTTGTATGGATACAACCTTATTTGAACACAGGAACCAGTTGTCAATCAATCTAGGAGATAAAAGCAAGATGAGCTCAAACCTCCCTCATTCCATGGTGCTGTGGCGGAAGCTCAGACACAGGCCACAGGGAAAAGGAGCAAAGTGGCAGCCCTAGAAAAAAGAAAAATTTGCCTAATATATAGTCATGCATCCCTTAACATTGGGGCTGTATTCTGAGAAATGTGCAATTTAGTCACTATGTGAATACCAGAGAGCACTTACACAAACATAGATGGTGTTGAAGATGTGCTCTTAAGAGCAAATTTCCTCCACAGGCAGCTTATCTAGAGTTTCCAGAAATTCTTCAGCTGCCTCATGTCAGCACTTGCAGATTCACAACTCATCAGGTAAAGATTCTTCAGTCGTTTAAAGCCTCCAGAGCTGGCAGGAGATTAAAACTGCAGTGGAGTCCAGTCTTTTATTTCAACATTGCAAACAGACCTTTTGCTTGGACCATGATTGTCATGGTGCCAAGGGGGACATATTCCTGTGCCTGGTCTTCAATCCAGGTCATTAGAAGTTTCTCCTCATCTGATATAGACCCCTCTTGAATTTTTGTTAGATTCATTGCCTTCAGTGGAGCAGATCCTCCAACAGCTTCTGTTGCTTTGTTCTTACTCTTCAAGATCATAGCTATGGTGGAAAGGGGCATTCCTGAGTGGTGACCTAATGCTGATTCTACATTTTCATAGTTCTTAACCACTTTTTTTTTAATACTGAGGATTAAGCCCAGGAGCATTCTACCTCTGAGCTACACCCCCAGACCTATTTTATTTTTATTTTGAAACAGGGTCTTGCTAAGTTGCAGAGGCTGGTCTTGAACCTGCCATCCTCCTGTCTCAGCTTCCCAAGTATCAGGATTACATATATGTGCCACCACACCCAGCTCTTAACTACTTTTAATTTCATTTCCAGGTCAATCACTCGACATGGCCTCTTACTAGCAATATTAGCAACAAATTTTTGATACTTAGGGGCCATGACCAACTAAACAACATGAGGTGACATTGAGCACAAGAGAAAAGACTGCAATCAAGAGATGTGGTCAGCACAAGCTGTTTGGCCACTGTCATACACATAGACTGTCACTGACTGAGACTAATTATGCAGTGCAGGACTGTAATGAATATCTGAGGAGAATGGCCAAAGGTGAATACAAATAATGATGAGGACATATCGGTGGTTGGAGACTGAGGACACTATATCATCAGTGCTTAGCATTAAAGAATAGTCAGGGCTATCCGTCCTCCGCTGGCACGTGAAAGGGAAATAAAATTGTCCTGAACCTCCTTCCATGTCCTGAGGAAGTGTGACACCTCCGAGGACTGAGTCACTTTCCACTTTCCTGAGGGGGCTGTATTCCCATGACCGCCACTTGTGCTCCACACACTGATGTGCGCGCGCGTACACACACACACACACACACACACACACAGCATTCCTGGAGTATAAGTCTCCAAAGGCTGTCACAATGCACACTGCACAGCGAACAATTTGGAATGTGTTCTTAAGACACCTGGTTCATCCTACCTGCAGATAGGCTGCTTCGCCCCACTCAGTAGCCACCTTTGAGAGCTCACCTCTTCTCCCTTATTCCATCCACTCCTTGCTTTTTTCTCCCTCCCTCTCTGTAATAATATCTTATGTTCTCATATGGAGCAGCTTCATCCTTACTTACCTTCATAGTTGGACTCCTGCTCTCAGAGTCTCACCTCTTATTCTTTGATTCTCTTCTTAAACACCGAAGAAGAGTTTTAAGTTAACTCTTAAGAAGAGTTTTCTTCTTAAGAATACTTTGGTGAGCCAGGCGTGGTGGCGCACGCTTGTAATCCCAGTACTTGGGAGGCGGAGACCGGAGGATCCAGGTTCGCGGCCAGCCTCAGCTACTTAGTGAGGCCTCCGCAACTTTGTGAGACCTGGTTTCAAAATAAAGTATAAAAAATAGGGCTGGGGGTGTAGTGTAGCTTGGAGGTTAAACGCCCCTGGGTTCAATCCCTGGTACCGCAAAAAAAAAAAAAAGAATACTTTTGGTGACAGCTATTCTGATAACATTTTTACTCTACAGGAAAAGAAAGGCAACGCCTCTGGTCTGACCTCTATGAAAAGAGGAAGAGGATGCTCAGAGTAGAAGAGGAATCTGGAGGAGACCAGAGACACATCTTCCTTAGCCACAACTTGCTAAAGGATTGGAAGTCAACATCAGAGCTTGATGATATATTTGATTCCCATTTACATAAACATAACCATATTTTACATAACTATCATAAAGTGATTCTAATTGTATTCATAGTTAAGGAACAGGGCGTTCTCAAAGACTGTTTGTGTTGTCTTTATAAGGTTTCTGCTGAAAGAACTCAAGGCATCATTATGGATTGATTTCTGAAACAGACAGGTTATAACTAGTGATTTCAGTCAAATACTGGTTCTCAGTAGGCAAAACAAGGAAATAGAACTCCACGGAGAAAATGGCTTGCTGTTTTCTCCTATATGGGTGTGCTAAGTGTTATTTACAATTCCAAGCTGTCTTATAAAAACAACATATTAAGAAGATTTTTGAGTTATACATTATCAATGGAATATTATTCAGTCCAAGAAAAAATAAAAAGATATAAGAAAAATTCTGTTATTTGCAGCAACCTGGCTGGAACTGGAGGACATTATGTTAAGTGAGATTACTGAGGAATAGAAAGAAAAATACCGTATGTTCTTACTTACGTGGGGAACCTGAAAAGCTCATCTAATAGAAGTAGAGAATAGTATAGTGGTTACCAGAGCTGGGGAGGGGTGCGGAAAATGAAGACAGGATGGTTCACTGGTGTAAGGGTGCAGCTGGATAGGAGGAATAACTCCTAATATTCTCTAGCACAATATGGTAACTATGGTTAATATTAGCTAATTGTATATTTCAAAATAGCTAGTAGAGAGGATTTTGAATGTTCCCATTACAAGGTGATAAATGTGAGAGGTGATAGACATGCCAATTACCCTGATCTGATCATTAAATATTGTATACAGGTACTGAAATGTCATACTGGACCCTATAAGTATGTACAATTAGTATGCATCAAATAAAAATACATATATATTATATTCTACAACAGAACAAGTCCTAGAACCTGAAGCAAAGATTCTCCAGCTGTTACCCTAGACCAGCAGCACAGCAGCAGCAGCACCTAGGAACATTTTAGAAGTGCAAGTTCTCAGGCTCTTCCTGGCCCCGTCGAATGAGAGGCTCTGGGGTAGGGGGAGAAGTGTGTGTGTTAACAAGCCCTGCAGCTTATGTCTGAGAATCCTGTTCCAGGGACACCATGCCACTAGGTCTCTGAATGGCCCATATTGAATATTTGTGTGTGTGTGTGTGTGTGTGTGTGTGTGTGGTACTGGGGATTGAACTCAGGGGCATTCTACCTCTAAGCTACACCTTCAGCCCTATTTTTTTTTTTGTATTCTTTTATTTTTGAAACAGGGTCTCACTAAGTTGTAGAGGGCCTCGCTAAGTAGCTGAGGCTGGCTGAGAACCCGGATCCTCCTGTCTCAGCCTCCCAGGTACTGGGATTACAAGTGTGCGCCACCACACCTGGCTCATATTGAATATTTTTAAATTCCAGTTCTTGGATTAAATGCTTTTCATCCTCAGGACCTTGATTCATGAAAATCCATGGCTCTGTCATCAGATGACATGGTTTCTACAATGTTTGTGTCCCTCCCATTCTTGGAATCCTAACCCCCATGGTGATGGCATTGTTAGGAGATGGGGCTTTGGGGAGGTGATTAGGTCCTGAAGGTAGAGACCTCATAATGGAATTAGTACTCTTATAAAACAGACCCAAGAGAGATCCCTTGCCCCTTCCACCCTGTAAGGACACAGCAAGAAGGTGCCATCTATGAACCAGAAAGTGGACCCAACCCAGACACAAATCTATGGTGCCTTGATCTTGGACTCTCCAGCCCCCAGGACTGTGAGAAGTAAATTCTGATTGTTTAAGTCATCCAGGCTGTGGTATTTCTGTCATGGTAGCCAGAATAAATGAAGACAGATTCTCTGCCCACATCTGCCCACAGCTCCCTGCCAGGATGTCTGTTCCCTGCTTTACACTCCTGGCTCCTTCCATTGGAGTCGGTCATGCCCTAATCTGCAAGAAAGGAAGGTCTTATCCTCCACTGCTCTCCAGAACTCTCTCAGCAATTCCTGGAGCACTCAACTGTCCCAGTGGAAAGCTTCTGGGATCTGGTTCTGGACCGAGCAGTGGTGACAACATGACCACCCGCATCCCGTGGCTCTTTCATAAGCTTTGGACCTGCGCTTTTGCCATCTTGCTCACAGCACTGCTGACTCCCTCAGTGGTGCCATGTTGTGTGTTTTAGTCAGTTTTCTATAACTATAACAAATACCTGAGGCTGAGTAACTTATAAAGCAGGGGTTTACTTAGTTCAGAGTTTGGGAGGCTGCAAATGTGACAATCATGGCACCAGCTCTGGTGAGGGCCCCTTGGCTACCTCACAACATGGCAGATGGCATCATGTCAGGAGCATGCATATGAGGGAGAGATCACATGGCCAGACAAGAAGCCAGAGACCAGGGAGGGGCCTGCTTGCCCTTTTATAACAACTCTCTCGAGAATGAGCCAGGCTCCCATGAGAACTACATTAGTTCCTCCTGACGATAGCAACCTCGATGGCCTGAATTACTTTCTGCTAGGTCCCATGTCTTAAAGGTTCCACACCACCTCCCAGCATCACCAATTTTGGAGACCAAGCTTCCAAGGTTCATTCATAAACTTTTGGAGGAAAAAACGCCTCCAAACCATGGCTTGGGCTAGTTTGTCTCTTTTAGAGCAACTTTCCCACTTCTTCTGAAACCAAATTCCAGTACCTGCCCCATTTTGCAAAACCAAATAATTGGGACAAACCTTTGGGAAGAAGGAAAAAGAAGTTTATTGAATTGCTAGCAAATCAGAGAAGCCAGTGAACTTAAGAGTTCAGAATCAAACCCTGGATTCCCGGAACAAAAGAATCAAGTCCCTTTTAAGAGTTAGCTCTTCAAGGTCACAAGGGCTTGTCAGAAGAGACACAGTTTATGTCTAAATCATCCTTACTTTATTTCTTTCTCAGACTCACAGGGGCCAGGCGCCCAGTCTTCACTCCTTTGGTCAGTAAACTGATTAGAGCTTGTTACTTGTTAACAAGGGAGGAAGGAGAGAGACAGGAGGAAAAGAGGGGAGGAAAATTGAAACAGGCCATCTGTTAGATGCCAGGGTCAGAAGCAGGCCGCTGTTACACTCCTTTGGGGCCAAACTTTCACCTTGAGTTCTGCAAAGTCAGCGGTACTTAAACTTGGTTCTGCATCAGACCCTGAGGGAGGGCTTATTAAAGCACAGAATGCTGGGCCCCACCCCAGAGTTTCCCAGTCAGCAGGTCTTAGCCCAGAATTTGTATTTCTAACAAGCTCCTAATGGAAGCTGATGCTGCCCCAGACCACACGCTGAGAACCACTGCTGAAAGTCAACATTGCCAAACTTATTTGCAGATGGGGACCTTGAAAATATCATCCCAGACTTGTCCCTTCACCAGGTGACCACTCCCTATCTCCCAGAAAATCCAAATTATCCATCAATTAATTCAATGGATTTGTTTATCTTCATCGGTAACTAAATTCTACCTACCATAAAAAAAGAAATTTTAAGATGACTTTAATTCTTATTTAGCCATTGGAAGAAATAGACAATTTATTTTTTTTTCGGTACCAAGGATCCCGGTCCTATTTTTTATCCTTTATTTTGAAACCGGGTCTCAGAAAGTTGCAGATGGCCTCACTAAGTAGCTGAGGCTGGCCGTGAACTGGGATCTTCCAGTCTCCGCCTCCCAAGTACTGGGATTACAAGCATGCGCCACCACGCCCAGCTAGAAATAGACAATTTATTTCATGCACTAGGGGAGACGCTTGTCTTCCCAGGGGAGAGAGTGGTCTCTATTGCTCCTAAACTTCTGCCAGCCTTGTCCCCTGTCTCGGGTTCTCTCTCTCTCTCTCTTTTTTAAAATTTATTTATTTTTTTATTGATACTGCAGATTGAACCCAGGTGTATTCTACCTCTAAGCTACACCACCCCCAGCCCAATTTTATTTTTTATTTTGAATCAGGATCTCACTAAGTTGCTAGGGGCCTCGCTGAGTTTCTGAGGCTGGCTTTGAACCTGCAATCCTCCTGTCTCAGCCTCCCAAGTACTGGGATTACAGGCATGTGCCACCATGCCTGGCCATCTCTGGTTCTCTTAAACTAAAGTGAAATTGGAGTGTGGGCAGGCGTCAAGGCTGAGAAACCTTGCTGTCCTGAAGCAGGGCATCAGAAGAATATGGAAGGGTGACAGAATCTTGCCTTTGAAAAGAAAGTGGGATGTGACATTAAAACTCCACCAATGATTAAGCAATTCAACCAGACTTAAAAGGGAGGCCCTGTCTCCCCACCCTGCTGGGTCCTTCCACCAAGCCAACTCCAGAAACAGAACAGGGCTACTTCTCAAGGCTCTTCCTTCCACCCCATCTCCAAAGACCACATCTGCCGCTCCCAAGCAAGACTCTACTCTGCAGCTGGACAATTCAGTGCTGAAATCCTAACAACCCAGAGGAGAGTAAAATACAGATAGGGCAAAAGCCTCATTCTAGATCCCAAATAGCACTGTGCAGCCCTCAAAATGCCAAACACGGCCTGCTGGCCCAGCCTGGTCCTTGGCCCACATCCCACATAAGGAGCTGCAGAGAGGAGGAAGGTGCTGATAGAAAGCACATGGCAGCCTGTGGGTCATCTCTCCTGGGGACGGGGACTCTAAGGAGGGCTGTTCTGAGGGGCTGAGGTGTAAGCTCATCCATCATTTGCTGTGAAAGCAGAAAGTCAACATGCCTGCTCTCCCGGATGCCCACCAGCCACACCCTGATGACTCAAGTGCCGAAGGCCCCGTGGAACAGTCTGATTTGTTTCTCATGGCGCCGTGCATCCCCAGGAGCCTGAGATTTGAGAAGTGAAACCAAACATCCCACCCCCTTCATGAGGGGAGGGGAAGAGCCTTTGGAGGCCTATTCATTGGGCCGGGTCTTTTTCTGGGTCACACACACACATGGGGGCCCTCGCCATGAATGGCTTTGCAGCTGCCCTCCTTGCCTGGACTCTGATGTGTCCCAGCAGTGGTGGCCGAGGTGGAGAGGCAGCCTGGCCCATGCACACAGCCTGCAGGAACGGGGGCTTGCAAGTGCTCTACCAGAGCTGCGGTAAGGTCTTTCAAAATGTCCATGTGTTTATGGGGAAATTGCGCCTGCAATTGGGCTGCTTGAGTGCTTAGTTGGTGTGGATGGGGGGAGAGGGGAGCAGCAGTCGAACACTTTCTCCAGCTGCGATATGCAAGGGCCACTGGGGGCCCTGGGAAGAAGGGAGAAGAGGGATGGAGGAGTTCCTGATGAGTGCAACCAAGAGGGTGAGAAAGAGATTAATATAGCAACCCACAGACAATACCAAAAAGCCCCTCAAAAAGCAAGGTGATCAATGGGTCTTCCAAATCATGAAACTCACCAACTGAAAATGAGGAAAAGATGCCCCCTAATAGGACTGCCCCCCACTTTTGCCCAAAGATCCTTGTTCTCCTTCTGACCGTTCCAGAGTGCCCCTGGCAGCGTTATGCCTTATTAATTCAGCAACCTCTTTTGGGGAAGTTAACAAAAGTTATTTGCTATCTTTTGCTAAAGATAACAAAAGTGAAGCTGGGCATGGTGGCACACACGCCTGTAATCCCAATACTTAGGAGGCTGAGACAGGAGAATCGCAGGTTCCAGGCCAGCCTCAGCAACTTAGGACCTCAGCAACCTAGAAAGACCTTGTTTCAAAATAAAAAATACAATAGGGCTGGGGGTGTAGCTCAGAGGTAGAATGCCCCTGGGTTCAATCCCCAGTACCACACACACACACACACACACACACACACACACACACGCACACACACAAAATGAGTGCTGTTTTTAAATGTGTATGTTGGAAACTTAACCCCCAATGTAGCCATGTGGGGAAACACAACAGTATGAGAGGTGATTATGCTGTGAGGACTCTGCTTTTAGGAGTGAACTAGCATCATTATACAGGAATCCCAGAGTGCATTCATTACAAAAAGAACAAGTTCAGTCTCCCCCAACCCTTTGTACCTCTGTCATGTTATGACACAGCATGAAACGCCCTCAGCAGATGTTGGCCCCTGGATCTTGAGCTTTCCAGACTCCAGAACCATCAACCAACAATTTCTGTTCTTATAAATTACCCAGTTTGTGGGTATTCTGTTAGAAACACAAACAAACTAAAACAGGGAGACATGGGTGTTACTCCAATGGGCCAGACCAACCAGCCTACAGAGAAGTCACAATCCAATGAATAGCACATCTGGACCAACCCGTTGGGGTGTGCCTCAGCCTGCCAAGCCTGCCATAACAGAGTACTCCGTGCTTCTTGGTTTAAACAACAGAACGTCATTTCCTCACAGTTCTGAGATCAAGGCATGGGCAGGGCTGGTTTCTCCTGAGGTCTCTCTCCTTGGCTGGCATGTGGCCGTCCTCTCCCTGTGTCCTCACTGGTCTTCCCTCTGTGCGTGTCTGGGTCCTCACCTTTTCTTATAAGGATACCAATCAGATGGGCTTAGGCACATTCTAATGGCTTCATTTAAACTTGATTACCTCTTTAAAGACCTCTTCTCCAAATATAGCAAATATAGCCACATTCTGGGTGTTGGAGGTTAGGACTCAGCATGGGAATCTTGGAAGACATGACTCAGCCCACTGTAAGGGTCCTGAGTGGGCAGAAATGGGCACAGCCTCGCGATTTAACCTTGAATGGTAGGTGGAAGAAAAAGGCATGCTGTGAGATCTGACACTTTGGAGAGCTGACTGCTATTTGGGCTGAAGGAGGTGGAGAGGAGATGCCATTTAAGCATCAAAGTTGGCTGATTGGCTGCATGCCCCTGCCCCGATGGAGATGGTCTGCCATTTTGTTGCTGGGTCCTCGGGGAGGCATCCTCACCAAGCCCTTCACCTCGATAACACAGTGCAAAGGCTGCCTGCTGTGACACTGCCCCGCCTGGTGTTCAGACATCCTTAGTGCACATCAGAGGCCTCTGGGATCCCACTTGTGCACGCAGATGTGAGAGAGTTATCTGACAGAAGAATGGATCCATTGTTTTCCAGGGTTTAGACTTCTCTTCATCTTGTAATTTTAGTGTGTCAAGCAAAGAGGAGAACTTAGGCTAGAAACTATTGTGAATAGTACAAAAATCCTTGAGGAGATAGAAAGAACTTCATATGCTGTTTCTGGGCTCTCGATACCCACCAGGAAGTGAGCACATTTTTTTTTTCTGAAAAAGCAGAAGTTCTACCCTGTTCAAGGGTCAGTGCTGCAGGAAGGAAGAGAGCCGCAGTCTTCATCAAAGCATGAGGTGGAACAAAAACATTCAACGACCTTTTCTTTGTCAAGTTATAAGATAATACAAGAAGCCTAGGGACGTGTCATAAATGCCCACCAATGCATTTACTTATGTGCTGCTTCTGGTACACAACAATATGACGTCAGTCACAAAGATACCTAGGATTGGAAGAAGAGACTGGCCGCAGTGGGAGAAGCAGGGTGAGGGGGAGAATTAGGGAAGGTATTGTAGACTGAATATTTATGTCTCCCTCCAAATTCATATGTCAAATCCTAACCCCCAGTGTGATGGCATTAGGGGGTGGAGGACTTTGGGAGGTGATCAGGTCTTGAGGGCAGATTCCATGGGAATGGGCTTAGTGCCCTTATACAAGAGAACCCATCAAGCTCCTCCTTTTTTCCACTGTGTGAGGGCACAGTGGGAAGAGAGCCCTCCGTAAACCAGGAAGCCCACACCAAGACCCTAACCCTGCTCACACCCCAACCTGAGACTTCCAACCCCCAGGACTGTGAGAAATACGAGTATGAATTAAGCCACCTGGTCTATGATAAATTGTCACAGCAGTGAGACCAGGGGAGGTCAGCACACATGAAACAGACAAGGCAATGTGAGGGAAAAGGGCTTAGGATCTGGAATCCGGAAATCTCATCCAGAGCATTAAACCAATAGTGTCCAGGTCTCATCTCCCTCTTTGTACAGTTTCCAATCGCTGCTGTAACTAGTGTCCAAACAGTGGCTTAAAACAGCACTTCTCCTCTCAAAGTTCTGAGTGTCAGTCTGAAATCAGTTTCACTGGGCCAAAATGTTGGCAGGGCTCACACCTCAAGCTCTAGGGCAGAATCTATTTCCTTGCCTTTTCCAGCTTCTGTGGCTATACTCCTTGGCTCATGGCCTTTTTCTCCATCTTCAGATCCAGCAGTGCAGCCTCTTGCTTCAGTTGTCACGTTGCCTTCTTGTCCTGCATCAAATCTCTCTCGCCTCCTACAAAGTCACCTTTGACATGGAAGGTACCATTCACAGGTTCCAGGGACCAGGGCATGGGTATCTTTTAGGACCATTATTCAGCCTATTATAACAGGGATAACAGTGTAGTTATCTTGTAGGGCTGTGTGAGGATTAAGTAAAAAAGACTGCATGAAAAGTGCTTATCACATACTAGGTGCTCAATATATCTTTGCTACTGATAACTTTTATAGTCAATAAAGTATATTTGACTATGAGCTTCCTTGAAATCAGATCAAACAAGGAAATGACATTGTTCCTAAAATAAAACCAATTTTCAAGGAGATTTGCAGTTTCTTCTGATATTGGGATGAAAGTAGATGGCTCTCAGAGTAGATGACTTCCTGGACACCATCTCTAGGAAATGCCACAGTCCCCTTGGTATGGACAAGAGCCCAGAATCAGGATAGATTCTGCAATGGGCTACTGTAGAACCTTCCATGAATTCAGCCCTTGCAGGTCTGGCTTATTCAAGAGAGAAGTTTGGATTGTCTATAGGAATGGATGAGCCTTATGTGCTTCAGGGAATCCTCCATAAATATTATTGTTGCAGTTTTTGTTACTGGGTTTTTGATAAGGGTTGGATAGCAGAGATCTGGATTGCATTTTCTGGTAAGAACCATGAGTATGGACACAACTGTCGTCATGTCACATGCTCTGACACCAATCAAGCAGAAGGTTGAACAATGAGGGACCTGTGAACCATGCCTAAATGACTTCCTGTCCCCCTTGGTTTCTCTGATACTCACAGGCAACCTGGCCATATGAGTGGTTCCTGGGAATAGTCTAGGGCAGGTGCCTGCAAACTGTAGCCTGCAGGCCAAATCCCACTCAATACCTGTTTTGCATGACCTGTGAGCTAAGAATGAGTTTTATTTTTTAGATGATTAAAGCATTCAAAAGAACAAGAATGAATATTTCTGGGTGTTGGTCAGCCTTTTCATCACTGCAACAAATACATGAGATAATTTGTACAGAGAAGTTTATTTTGGTTCACAGTTTTGGAGATTTCAGTCTATGTTCAATTGGCCCTGTTACTTTGGGGCTGTGATGAGTAAAACATCATGTGGAAGAGTGTAGTGGAGCAAAACTGCTTACCTCACAGCCAGGAAGTGGAAAGGTAAAAGAGAAACAGACCAGGGTCCCGTAGTCCCTTTTAAGGGCACACCCAATGACCTAACTTCTTCCCACTAGGCCCCACTTCCCAAAGGTTCCCGCACATCCCAATAGCATCACCCTGGGGGACCAAGCCTTTAACAGATGAGCCTTTTGGGGGAACATTTAAAATCCAATCTATATCACTACAACACATGGAAATTGCATGAAATTCAAATGTATAGGCCCGTAAATTATGTGTTACTGGAACACAACCATGTTCTTTTTTTATGTATTATTTATGGCTGCTCTTATGCTACAATGGCAAAATAGAATGGTGTGAGCATGACCAATTGGCCCACGGAGCCTTAAATATTAACCAACTGGAACTTTATAGAAATAATTTGGTCAGCCAGGCATGGTGGCGCACATGCCTATAATCCCAGTACTAAGGAGGCTGAAACAGGAGGATTGTAAGTTCGAGGTCAATCTCAGCAACCTAGTGAGACTCTCAGCAACCTAGCAAGACCCTGTGTCAAAACAAAAATAAAATAGGGCTGGGGTGTAGCTCAGAGTAGAACAACCCTGGGTTCAATCCCCAGTACCAAAAGGAAATAGTTCGGTCAAGGATAGGAAGGACTCTCTCAAGCTCTTTACCGAATCAGCGCTTCAAGTTCCGGGTCCTCTCCTCTGGATGGTTCCAGCCATAGAGAGGCTACATGGGCAAATGAACTCATCCCAGAGCCACCATGATTATAAGGAATATGTAGGATTCCTTTCAGAGGATCATCATTGTCATAATAAGCTGTCTCCTAAATGCCATTTTAAAATTTAATAAAGTCCTTCCATTTATCAGGCCTCATTTAATCGTTACAAACAGCCCTATGTGGTAGGTAGGATGTTTTCTCTCCCTTTTCTGCATGTCAAAACTGAGGCACGTGCACATTAAGTATTTAAATAAGGGAACATACCTGAGCCATGATACAAATCAAAGTGTTCTGACTCCACGCCCAGTGATTTCAAGCTGTGCAATGGAGCTCTAACAGGGATCAGTCAATGGAGCTCGAACAGGGATCAGTCAATGGAGCTCTAACAGGGATCAGTCAATGGAGCTCTAACAGGGATCAATCTATATCATCTGATCCCAGAAGCAGAATAGGGCCAGGGAGATGACAAAACTCAAAATTAAGTTTTAGGTAAAACTCCTAAGCAGTCTGTGGACAGCAAAAGACAGAAAAGAAGGAAGAAGAGATCAGGAAGAGGAGGGACAGGAGGAGAAAAAGAGAGGTATCTTCTGATTAAAGGACAGTTTCCCTCTTCCCTGCCCTCTCTCCTAGCATCTCTATGCACATTAAGAGCTGGACCAGTTCAGCTCTTCCTTCTGCAGCCACAGAAGGGGACCACCACATCTGCAGTTTTCAACCATGGGCACCAGGTTCTCGTTTGCTGCCAGGTGATGTCTGGAAATGCCAGATCCCAAATTAAAAGAAGCAAATGAAAGGCCATTGTCTTATCAGTAAGCACAATTTGTTGCTGTTGTTGTTGGTACTGGGGATTGAACCCAGGGGCACTCTACCTCTGAACCACACCCCCAACCCTATTTTATTTTTTATTTTGAAACGGGGTCTGTCTAAGTTGCTGAGGGACTCACTAAGTTGTGAGGCTGGCCATGAACCTGGAATCCTCCTGTCTCAGCCTCCCAAGCACTGAGATTACAAGCATGCACTACCATGCCCAGCTAGCACAGTGTTTTTTTGCAGTGAGAGCCCTCCTCTCTATGCTGCTTGTTTTGTGGGGAATCCCAATTCCCATACCCAGTAACAGCTTCCTTGGGGGAGTAGCCAGTGAGTGGGGAGGGAGGGGAGCCCCATCTTGGGTGGTATAGTGTGGGTGATCCCTATGGGACCTGGCCAGCCTCTGGGAGTTTCCAGGGTCAGGTTACCATGGCATCTGGTCACCAAGCTTCAAACTTAGAATCAACACCTGCTCTCCTGTCCTTGAAGGCAATCAGCCTTGTCCACATCTGCCTAGCGAGGTTCCACGTGTTGCTGAAGTTTGCTATAGGACAGATAATTAATCTGACCTCCAAAGAGTCCCTTAATTACAAAGTCTAAATCAGGTCACATGCACCTAAATAATCCATCAAGGACGTCAAGTAGGACAATTAATCAGACTTTAAGAATGCAAAACAATGCTGGCAGCGTCTCCTGGATAATAGGGGATAAACTGCAAATGAGCTACCCACATAAGAGTGAAAGAAGCATGTTGATGAAATGTTCACAGAAAAAAATTATAAAAGTTGTCCTGGGAGGAAATGGATTGCGGGGGTGGGGGCATTTTGCTGAGAACCTAATAATTCTGAAGTAAATGGAGCATAAGACAAACACAAAAGAAACAACAACATAAGAAAAATCCACAGGCCATATAGTCATATTTTCAAATAATGCACACAGAGAGCAATTTCTCTCTTAGTATATTTTCTCAGATTAACAGGGCCATAAGACTGTACAATTAAGGAAAAATAGACACACACCCAGAGAGACAGAGATGCAATTCCAAAGTGGTAACTTTGGGCACGCAGGATTGAGCAAACAGCAGGCTGCTTGGATGAGGGCAAGCTTTTTGGCTCAAATTTAAAGACCGGAAGTTGATAAAGAAATAGAAGAGTGCCCACACTGAGATGCAAATTTTTAAAATGCTAGTTTGAAAGTGAACTGCTGCAAAAGAAGCAAACCATGGAGGTGTATGTTCATGGGGCCCGGCCACTGAGATTCTCCTGGTTCCCACTTGGTAGTAACCATTTTGTAGCCAAGCCTCCAAGGCAGTGTTAATTCTCCTAAGCACTTTTTAAAGGAGATGCTAAGTAATTTAGTGAATAAAGAGGGAAGAAAGCCAAGAATCTGTGGTACTAAAGAAGCCTCTTCTGCAGGCAGGAAATGTCTTCTGAAATGCTATTCAATGCCCTTTCCAAACCTCAGATGAAACCCCCAGGGCAGCTAGCTTTGTTCATCTTCTAGGAGGGAAATCTCTGGAGAGGCAGAGAAGCGGGCTGAGAAGCGGGAGGGCTGTCCTCCAGCCAAGCAGCTATTTTTTTGTAAAAGCAACACCACAGACAGTACATTCCCAAAGCAACAGGCAGTGTGGGGTCCTGGCTGTGGCTTCAGACCCAGGCCTGGAGGAGGAGCACAAGAGGATGACCAGGGGATAAGGGAAGCAAAGGTGCAGGAGCCCAGGCCCAGCTCCAGCGTGTGCAGCAGGAGACCTGTAGAGCCCAGCAGGAACCAGGAACTCGCAGGCAGGCAGTAGATGTCATCAGTACTAACAACAGCCATCGGAAGACACGGAGCAGGAGCTGTGGTCCCTCCAAAACCCAAGCAACAGGTTGGGGTTTGCATGGAAAGAAAAGAGTGACCCACTCAGGAGCTACCTGCCATCTGGGTAGGGGTTGTTATGTAATTTCCCTGGCCCCTGATCCAGTTGCTTTGTTCTGGGGTACTGGAGAAACCAAATGGGCAGTGGAAGAGGTATACTGGGGTCTACTGGGAGACAAGTATGTGCACATCGCCTGTGTGTGTGAAGCAGAGTGATTTATGCAGTGGGCAACACGGGGGTGAGCACTTGGCAGCCCCCTGTGTGGGCTCAGAAAAAGCGCTATTATGTGGTCCTTCTTGAAATTCCTAGCCAGTTCTCCCTCTAGTGCTCTCCGCCTTTAAAACAGAGGTGAGTCATAACCAGCCCAACTGCTAGGAGGACAGAGAAAAGGAGCTCCAGCCCAGAAATCCGGCTCTCCTTTCCAAGCACAGTTTGTAGTCCCAAGATTCACACTGGCCGCCTGTTTAGCCAGGGTGCTGTCAAAAGGGCTCTCTTATTTGAAACCTGACATTTATCTCCCTCCTCACTGGGACTAGAAACAGCACGAGCATCAGTGAGAAATCCTGAATAGAATGATCAGGGCTCTGTTTGCCTGTTAACCATTAGAAGCCTTCCCCATTTTGGGGATCTCTCTTACTATGAAAAAAATGTCTTGGTATGTTTTAGTGCTCAGTTTTTTCTTCTGATATTGTTTTTTGTTTGTTTGTTTGTTTGTTTGTTTGGGTTACTGGGGATTGAACCCAGGGGCATTCTACCTCCGGGCTACACCCCCAGCCCTATTTTTTATTTTGAAACAGGGTCTCACTAAGTTTCAGAGGGCCTCACTAAGTAGCTGAGGCTGGCCGCTAACACAGATCCTCCTGTCTCAGCCTCCCAAGTACTGGGATTACAAGCATGTGTCACCACGCCCGGCCCCTTTTTTATTTTGAAACAGGGCCTCACTAAGTTCCTAAGGTTCTCTCTAAATTGCTGAGGCTGAACTTGAACCTGTGGTCCTCCTGTCTTAGCCTCCCAAGTACTAGGATTACAGGTGTGTGCCATCAAGCCCTGCTTGTGATACAGTATTTTAAATTTAGCCCTTTGAGCAATTAAATACTACCTGTAGAACCACTACAATAAAACTTTGTAAATTTAACAAAAATCTTCTCTTGCAGGTGTGTACTTTGGCCACAAATTTATTCATAAAATTGTCTTATGCATTTATTCAATAGAGAATATTTTTCTTAATTGCTTTAAAACCTTCAATAGCAAAGAGCACACAAATGATGAGACAATCATTATATTTATTATTTTTCTTAAATTTGTTTTAAAATACTGACACCATGGGTTTAAATTTATTTCTGTCATCTTTGTAATGATATTTATTCTTCCTTATACCTCTTATACATTTCTGAGGTTATGGTAACATTTATTTCAGCATTTCCTAGATGTCTAGTATGTAAAGAAAGGTTCTTGCCTCAGATCAGCCAAGACTGTAGGTTTCGAGTTACCCAACCAATTGGTTCTGGGCTTGGTGGTCAGTCAGCAAATAGAGCACTAGCTCTCACCTTCCTCCCTCCCCCGTACTGGGGGTTGAGCCCAGGGGCATTCTACCTCCAAGCTACACCCCAACCCCTTTTATTTTTTATTTTGAAACAGTGTCTCACTACGTTGCTGAGGCTGGCCTCGAACCTGCGTCCTCCTGTCTCTGCCTCCCAAGTACTGGGATTACGGGTGTGCAGCATCTGAACTCTCTTTACTTAAGACTTTTTAAGCCCCTTCTTTCTACAAAGTTCCCTGCATTCTGGTGCTTTTTTCTTCAAATGATGTGCTCTCAGTGTTTTGGTTGGTCACTGTCTTGTAACTCATTGTCTCACTGTTATTATACCTTGACCTGGTCTGTAAACATCCTCAATCTTCCGCCTGCCATGGTCATCTCAACATATCATTAGAAGGATCATTTAGAGGAGATAATGGATTTTGTCTGATCATTAAGACTCATCTTTTTTATACTTTTATTGGTGCACTGTAATTATACATCCTAGTGAGGTTCAAAGTCCTACAAACACATGCACACGGGTCTTGGTGAGTTTCCCTTCAAGTCCCACCCCGCTGCCCACCCTCCCTGTACATAACAGTGAGATGGGTAGTGGCACCTTCATACACGGGCACAACATCATTTGAACTGTTTCTTTCATCATTTCTTCCTTTTCCCTTCCCCGTCTCCCTCCCACAATCCCCTCCCACTCTTCTACTGGTCTCTCTTCTCATTTATCTAAAGTTCCTTTCGTTTCCTATTTTCTCTCTAGCTTCCACATATGAGAGAAAACATTCAACCTTTGACCTTCTGAGGCTGATCTCAGTTAACATAATATTCTCTAATTCCTTACAACATGTAGCTCATCATCTTAGGACACAGTATTGAGCTGTCTTTCTGCTTGGATCTTCTATGTGACTGCTGGTGCTGACTCCACTGAGCTCCGGCTTTCTGCTGTCCTTGGGTCGATCAGTCCTTCTGTCCTATTTTTTCCAGGACTCTCTGGCTCACTTACATTCTGTTACTTGTGAAAATACAGAAAACCGCATGGTTCTCTCTGCTCTTTCCACATGGATAAAAACATTCTGAATTTCAAAATAACTAAGATTGGGGCTTCGTGTTCATCTTGTGCTCAGGGCGTGACCCAGTTTCTTTTCCTTTTCTGTTATCACCCAGACATGCCCACTAAGTGCTGTGTGTACTCTGTGTGTGTGTGTGTGTGTGTGTGTGTGTGTGTGTGTGTGTGTGTGTGTGTTACTGGGGATGGAATCCAGGGGCATTCTACCTCTGAGCCACACCACCATCCCTATTTTATTTTTTATTTTGAAACAGGGTCTCACTAAGTTGCGAAGGGCCTCACTAAGTTGCTGCGGCTGGCCAGGAACCTACGATCCTCCTGTCTCAGCCTCCCAAGTACTGGGATTATAAACATGGGCCACCACGCTGAGCTCCCACTAAGTAATTCTTAGAGACAGGGTCATGAGAAATGAGATCATCTTGTGGGGGCAGGTACTGGGGATTGAACTCAGGGGCATTCTACCTCTGAGGTACACCCCTAGCCTCATTTTATTTTTTGTTTTGAAACAGGGCCTTACTAGGTTCCTGAGAGTCACACTAGGTTGTGGAGGCTGTCCTTGAACCTGTGATCCTCCTGTTTCAGCCTTCCAAGTACTGGGATTATAGGCGTGTTCCACCACACCAAGCAGAGCTCAAAACTGCAGATGCTGTCTGTCTTCCTATTCCCAGCAACTGCCTGGTACTGTTAATGCTGTTTGCTCCATCAGCAAAGGAGAGGACGATGGAGCGCCCCCTCCCGACCTACCGCTTCTCTGTCACAGATGAGGACTACTGGTCATTTAGGACTGTTTGCACTTCCATGGCCGGTGTGGACATGGAGGACTTTGGTCTGTTCAGTCTCAGTGGCTGTGAGGAGAGGGAAGCATACTTCAGCATGGGATGAGGTGCCTGGAGCAGCTCTGGGGTGCCAGCTTGCTGTCCTACAAGGCAGATTTGACAGTCTGCCTTGTGGCCACTGAGGAGATATGGAGGTTTGAGGGGAAGCTGTCACATATGACTAATTTCCTTGCAAGTCAGGAGTTCTGCAGGGAGGGACCAGCACTGTGACAGGCTCTGCCCACAGGCAGACCAGGGGATCTTTTATGGAACTGGAAAATGTTCAGGCCAGGCAGAGCCTCAGGGCTTCAATCCAAGTCCCCCTTTGTTCAAGAGAGGAACCTTAGAGCCAGGGAAGGCAATGTGTCCTGACCATGGTTGCAAAGCCAGCCACTTGCAGAGCCCAAGAGCACCCTCCCAGGCAAGTTCTGCTTCCTCCTTAAGCATAAAAACCACTGTGAGAACTTACTGTTTCTAAGGAGCCAAGGCCAGACACCCTCCTTCATATCCACATCTCCAAAGTACAAAGGATCCTTTTTCTATTCAGCCCTGATCTTGAGGTGATTTGCCCACATCCCCTCTTGCCCAAAACCCCATAAAATAAGAACTTTTGCATATATGAAGGATCCATAGATTCAGTTATAATTTTGAGACAATTCCATCAAACCACTATTACTATAGACTTCACATGGAAATGGCATACAGCAGCCCCTCTTATCCACGGAGGATATGTTCCAAGACTCTCCATAGATACCTAAAACCATAGGTAGTACCAAACCCTATATACTATGTTTTTTCCTATACATGCATGCCTATGATAAAGATTAATTTATAAATTAGGAGCAGTAAGAGATTAATAACAACAATAATAAAATGAAACCGTGAAAACAATATACTGCAATAAAATTGCCAGCATCATTACTATTGTGCTTCAGGGTCCTTAATAAGTCAAATAAGTGTTACTTGGATACAAGCATGCAATATTATAATAGTCAATCTGATAGCTGAGATGGCTTCTAAGAGACCAATGGGTGGGTAGTGCATACCATGTGGATTCGCTGGAGAAAAGGGTAACTCACACCCCAGGCGGGGCAGAGTGGGATGACATGAGATTTCATCATGCCAATCAGAATGGCATGCAATGTAAAGCTTATGATATTTCTGGCATTTTTCATGTAATAATTTCAGACCATTTTATTGAGAACTGAAACTATAGAAGCTGAAACCACAGATAAGGGGATCTACTGTATTTTCGTGGAGACTTGCAAGCAAAACAATTGTTTAGAGTAAGAGCTACTGCCTTCTGTGATCTGAGCCTCAGCAGGAATGCTAGCAGCCTTTGGTAAACAAATAACCATGACAGGGGAGCCTGATGAAAACAGAACGGGTGATTTAGACCCCTAGAGCCTGAAAGTTTGATGTTGGGCTTGCTTTTTCTGGTCTTTTCTTCATATGGAGAAAAGCTTACTATAGTCAACAAACTTCAGCCATCAGATAAATGCCAAAGCCTCCTGGCCCCCTTGCACTGGGACCATCTGCCTTGGGTCTGGATCACTGGATGGAGGATACTCCAAAAAGGAAGTGCTAGGAGCTTCAAGTCCTCAGAGACTAGATTCTAGCCTGACTTAGACTTAAACTGAGCTGTTTGGAATCCAAGTAGACTGGAAAAAGGGCAGGAATCATTTTTCCAGAGGGAACAATAGCTTTTCCACCTTACTCTTGGCTTCAGTTTTGACTAAATTAAAGGGTAATTCATGTGTAAATAAGTGTTCACATCTCCAAAATATACCTGAGGAGAAAATTGCCAGTTGCTCTAGGTTTATTTGAACCAGTGGTTGAACAGAGCAAGTATCAAGAGTCCTAACAAAAAGGCGTCTGAGGTTTTAGAGCCAACAGCCAGGATCCTGAGCAGGAGGCGCCTGTGCACGTTGCCAGATCTCAGCTCTCAGCAGGGCTGCCCTCCGGGGCGGTGGACCTTCAGGATTTTGGAAAATGACAGCAAGAGAGAGAAGGCCACAGCTACTGTCCTGAAAAAACACATCCCCCTCATCTCACCCACACCAGAAAATGTAAGCGATGGTCAAAAACGCAAGTGCTATCAGAAAGCAATGCATATTCAGTAAAAACTGCACTTCCCATTTTCAATTTTGATCTTTTTGGGGGCTAGCAATATATGATATGACCCTATCTCTTGATGCTGGGCCGTGGCAGTGGGTGCAGCTCCCAGTCAGCCCCCAGATTAGGAGGTTAAACAACAGGTGCTCTACAGTGTTGCTAAATTGTGAGGGTCAGCAGATTATGGGGTATTATGTGTATCTTCAATTTTTGATATTTTCAACTTCTGATGGGTTCATTGGAACATCATTAAGCAGTATCTGCAATGAATAGAGAAAGTCAGTTGCAAGTTATAAAGTGTCAAGGACCATGACATTCACTTCAACTCTAGAGGGACTCTGCTATTCAGCTCCATTGGATTGCCATGTGGGACTCTGGGACCTACAATGCTTGATCTCCTAATTTTTCCAAAAAAACCCTGACAGTTCATAATCTACAGGCGCAATGTCCTAATTTATATATATGGCAACTAGTCTGTTTTTAAACATTGTACAGACCAACAAAGTAGGTAGGAAAGCTAGGAGCAACACTGGGGCCACTGATTGGCAGCCTCTGCTAGAGAGGGGAGAGCTCCACCCCCACTCTGTCACCTTCCCTTTGATGCAAGCCATGTTCTTGAGGAAGCATCTTACAGTTCAATTACACCATCACCATCCTTACTATCAAAGTTGCTTCACCACAAGAATCCTCAAGAATACCAACTATATCATAGTTAAGTATTCACCTGTTCAGTTTGGAATATTCTTACCTACCCAAAAGTCAAGTATTCAAGTAAGTTGAGTCCATTCCAACTCCTTCACCATCTGGGTACCTGGAATTGCTACCTGGATTTGGTGCCAATTTTGATACAAATCTGTTAGAATGTTTCGTGATACCTACAAGCATCACTAATATGTGCATTTCTAGCCAGGCATGGTAGCTCATGCCTGTAATCCCAGTACTTGGGAGGCTGAGACAGGAGGATCACAGGTTTGCCACCAGCCTCAGCTAGTTAGTGAGGCCCTCCACACTTAGGGAGACCCTGTTTCAAAATAAAGAATAAAATGGGGCTGGGGGTGTAGCTCAGAGGTAAAATGCCCCTGGGTTCCATCTCAGTACCAAAAAAAATTAAAAAACAAAAATAAACAAAATGGACATTTCTAAAAGAGAGTGAAAAGCAAGAAGGCTAGGATAAATTACTTGGAGATGAAGTCACATCTGCCTTCAGTTAGCACCGTATGCAGAATCCATACTCAATCTAAATTGGCAGAATTGATTTAAATATTGTTTAAGTTTAGGTTTCCTTAGAAATGGGCCCTGGCACAAGGAATCAAATTTGCTTGAGAAATAATCCTAGGTAGCACTAGGAAGAGAGTGAAGAAGTGAGACGAGGAAGGAAAGAAGCCAATGCAGGCAGTCACTGAGGGAAACCAAGGCTCGGTCCTCTAGGGACCTTATGGAGCCCTGTGGGACATGCCTCAAAGATGTCACATCTGGAGGGGGAAGAAACTGGACTAGGGATCTATCAACTCCTATCCATTTTTTGTTAAGAGCTGTTCCTGGAGGTATTATCTCCTAGCACTTCTGCTCACCTGTGCTCACGAGACAAGCTTACTTCTATATCTAGAGAAAACCTCAAAGAGTCATAGTATTTGCAGGAAGAAATCTTTGGTAAGAATAAATGCCCTGTGTCTTAGTCCATTCAGCCTACTATAACAAATTATCTTGGATTGGGCAGTTTATAAACAAAAGAAATTCACTGCTGACAGTTCTAGTGGCTGGGAAGCCCAAGGTCAAGGCACTGGCATATCCATTTCTTTTCTTTTTTTTTTTTTTTTTTTTTTTTTTTTTTTTTTTTTTTTTTTTTTTTTTTTTGCAGTACTGGGGATTGAACCCAGGGGCATTCTTCCGCGCTACACCCCTGGCCCTATTTTTTTATACTTTATTTTGAAACCGGGTCTCACGAAGTTGCGGAGGGCCTCACTAGGTAGAGAGAGAGAGACAGGGAGAGAGAGAGAGAGAGAGAGAGAGAGAGAGAGCTGAGGCTGGCTGCGAAAACAAATCCTCCGGTCTCCGCCTCCCAAAGTACTGGGATTAAAAGCGTGCGCCACCACGCCCAGCTTGGCATATCCATTTCTAATGAAGGCTTGCTCTCTGCTTCCTAGACGGTGCCTTCTAGCTGTGTGGTCACTTGGTGGAAAGGGCAGACAAGCTCCCTCAGGCCTCTTTTATAAGGGCAGTGATTCCACTTATGAGGTTGCTGCCTTCATGTCTAATCACATCCTGAAGTCCTCACCTTTCAATACTACTATACTGGGGATGAAGTTTCAAAACTTTAATTTGAGAAAGACAAAGACATTCAAACCACAGCACCCTGCTACAGTGTCCTCATGCATTTAAGTCACTAACAGACACAAAAGCATTCATAAGCAGGACATTGGTGAACAAAAGACCAAGATAGTCCACAAAAAATATCCTACCCACCTAGGGAAGCTGTATAGAGTGGGCCAACTTCTAGTTTAAATATCATGAAAAGCCATCTTGCTATGAAATATTGGACATGATGTTACACAGTCTTTTTAAATGTATAGCTAAGCAAAGGATGGGAGTTGTCCAGAAGCAAGAATAAAGACAAATCCAAAACAGGCAGAGTGGAGATAACACCGAAGCTGTGTCTGTCCACAGAGAATCTGTCACCTTCCACGAACCCCTGCCGTGGAAGTTTGCAACAATGTCCTGCACACGTAAGACTGGAAAGTTGACCACTTCATAAAGCTATAACCTTGTAAGAGTTATAGCTATGGTTTTTAAAAAGTGGATAAGAAAAATATATAATATTAGGCAAAACAGAAGATCAGGGAAGTTACCTAACTCTGCCTTGTCTCTAAGGAAAGTAAGTGTTCTGTGAGAATTAGTAGCTCTAGATATGATACCATATAGGTTTATTATAGTGGCTATTATGTGGAAATGTACACATACTACCTTCATGGTTTAAGAAATCCCAAGCCTATGAATTAAGTTAAAGTGCTTTTTGATTAGGAACATCTGGAATACATTTTCAGAAGGAAATGTTCTTCATCTCTGGAGGAACACGCACTCTCAATTCATGTTTCAGTGGATTTCTAAAGATTCAACGATAAGCTCACAATCCAAAATTTAAAAGCACAAGGACATGAAACCCCATTAGGGAAAATTAGCAAAAAAACAAAACGATAGAATTATACCCCTAAAGATACTAGATTTTTGAAATATAGATACAAAATATAAAATGGGCATGTGTAACTTGTTTAAAGAAATAAGAATGGGAGTCCAAAACATAAGAGAAGAAAATATAATATCAAAAAAAAAGATCAGGGAGATTTGAAAAACAAAATAAAACCCCTTAAAATGAAATGTTTAATTGTTGAAATAAAAAGTAATGGGTAAGTTAAAACACAAATTTTAAAATAGCTGAAGAGACTGAACTGGGTGAAAGATCTGGAACTATTATTTCAAATGTTTCACAGAGAAATCAAGAGATGAAAAATATGAGTTACAGGCCGGGCGTGGTGATGCACGCTTGTAATCCCAGTACTTTGGGAGGCAGAGACCGGAGGATCCGGGTTCGTGGCCAGCCTCAGCTCTCTCTCTCTCTCTCTCTCTCTCTCTCTCTCTCTCTACCTAGTGAGGCCCTCCACAACTTTGTGAGACCCGGTTTCAAAATAAAGTATAAAAAAATAGGGTCGGGGGTGTAGCGTGGAGGTAGAACGCCTCTGGGTTCAATCCCCGGTACCGCAAAAAAAAAAAAAGAAAAATATGAGTTACAACTACAGTGAAAAATAGAGAAAATTAAAAGGCTGGAAAAAATTCTGGATATTTCCCATAACTGTGAAAGGCATAAATCTTCAGATTCAGGATTTAGAACAATGCCTATGTAGGCTCATAAAAGGAATTCTACACCAAACTAATCAGGATAAACCCATAAATCACCAAATTGGGGGAAGAGGATAGTATAAATAGCAAGAGAAATTATCTAATAAAAAATATATTTTGTCTGATAGTAGACTTATAACTAGTAACAGCAACATACTGAGCGAAAAGGAAAAATAACAATCAACCTGGAATTTTATACATAGCTAAATGTATTCAATGATGAGCATGAACTATAGACTTTTCAAACAAACAAAATCAAGAGTGTTTGCCACCAGAAGACCTTCACTAAAGGAACTTTAAAAGGCTACTTCAGAAAGAAGTAAAATACTCCCAGAAGTGGGTTCTGAGATGCAAGCTGGAATGGCGAGCAGAACTGGCAAATCTAACAAGAATGAATATAATGACAGCAATGTCTCATTTGAAGCAGGAATGTATTATATTTTCTATGGCTGCATAACAGATTACCCTTAATGTAGCAACTTAAAACAACAAACATCAACTCACAGTTTTTTCCTCTGGGGCAGGCAGGAATTTGGTGTGGCTCAGTTGGTTGTACCTCATCCAGAGCGGTGGAGGTGAGCTTGGCTGATGGGGAGGGGTGCTTCCAACTCATGTGAGGTGGGGCTCTGGGCAGCCTCAGATCCCCTCCCAAGCTCACTCCCAGGGCCCTCATCAGGACTCAGGTCCTCCCCAACTGTCAGCCAGAGACGCCAGGTCCTTGCCATGTGGGTCTCTCCACAGGGCTGCCCACAACATGGCAGCGCTCTTCCTCTAGAGCAAGAACTCTGAGAAAGAGTAAGAGAGGGTAAGGAGGACAGACATCACGGTCTTTGTATAGTCTAGTCTCAGAAGCATGGGCTCAACACTTTGTCATGCTCTACTTAGAAGCAAGTCACTGAGCAGGGAGGGGATTGCTCAAGGGTGCAAATACCAGGAGAAGGGATCATAGGGGGCCACATGGGAGGCTGCCCAACCAAGGGACTAAGGTAGCACAGGATCACCACCATGCATGGAGGACTGGCGATTGAACACAAGGCATGCTGATGTCCTCGGCCTTGTATCTTCCAGGGAAGAGAGTGGAGATGATGCTTAGTTGATGGTTAGTTATGCAAAACTGAAAAGTTCTAGAGATCTGTTCATAGCAACATGAATATACATAACACTACTGAACTGGACACTTGGAAATGATTACAATGACCAATTTAATGTCATGTGTTTTTAACCACAATATAAATAAATAAATGCAAACATACATACATCCCAAGGGAAAATGGCTTAAAAAGAAATACTAATTTAAGCTTCATTAAATAAAATATTTGGGCAAAAATTTCAAGGTTAACTACTGCAAGACTAGAAATATCTAACTTCCACACTAGTAAAAGAAAAAATTAAAAGTCCAATCAATCCATAAAAATGCTGGGAAGAAACATAGAAAGATCAGGGCACAAACAGAAAAAAGATGATAAGTAATATTAGAAAGCATGATAAATAAAACTGAATTAACCTGATTAAAAAAACAAAGAACACCTGATTGCATTTTAAAAATCAGCTATCTGCTCTCTAAAGAAATGTACCTGATATACAGCACTACAATGAACATTATATTTATTATTTTTGTGTGTGTGGTACTGGGTATTGAATCCAGAGGCACTCTACCTCTGAGCTACACCCTCAGCACTATTTTTTTTTATTTTGAAACAGGGTCTCGCTAAGTTGCTGAAGCTGGCCTTGAACCTGTGATCCTCCTGTCTCAGCTTCCTAACTACTGGGATTATAGGTGTGCGCCATCACACCCAACTTGAACATTATATTTAATAGAGAAACATTGGAAGCTTTCTGTTTAAAATCCAGAATGAGGCAAGAATGTGCATCATCACCACTCCTATTTAATGTGTGCTGAGGCCCCCACAAAAATTGTAAAACAAAACAATAAATGTCTAAGGATTTGAAAGGTGGGATCAAAGCTGTTATTACATGCTTTCAACACAGCTGTCTACATAGGAAAACCTAATCAACAAATTAACAGAATTAATTGAATTAACAATTTACTTGGGCACTAATTTACTACATTATTCCAGGAGATGGCTAGCATGTGTCACTCTCGTTAACTCATCTCCATAGCCTAGAGTACATCATCATATGAACAGGCTACAATCGTATTCCTCCTCCTCTTGATGAATACTGAGGTCGCTTCCTGATTTTGTGTCATTGCAAACTATTGTGCACATCTGTTATTTATGTCTCCTATGTCAGGAAATGTTCCCCAGCCCAGGACTTTTCTTTGTGCACTTTCTCTGAAGCTCAAGCCTGGGCAAAGGTTTTTAGAAAAGTTTCTCTAGCATCGTTGGATTTGTCTAGTAATGTCTCCACGCACACTGACAGTTTTTCAATGTTATATTGTGAAAACACATGAACAGATGGCAAGAAAAGACTGAACAATATCCAAGGGGTTACAGCGATGGTGTTGAGAAGGGAATAGTGTTGAGTCGGGCTTTTTGCAACTTTGCTGTGGAGCAGGATGAGCTCCTGCGTTGTGGTTGACGTGTGGGGCCAGCCAGGCTGGAGCTGTGATTATTCAACAGGTGCGCTGCTCTCATTCCTTCATCTGAAACCCAGCTTCCCACCTTATTTCTCACGGCTGCTTTCTGTCTTTCAATGTGACTACTTTTTATATTTTTAGCAAAACCATTTTTATTTCTCTAATGAAGAGGGGAATACAACTAGAGAATGTTGATTTGGGAGACAGAAAAATGAGTCCTTTCTTTGGTTAGGAATTTACATCGCTGGCAGAGGGGTCAAGCCTACTGCAGTTGCTTCTTTTCTCCTCCGGCGCTGACTTGCTATCTTAGCGTTCTCACTGCTATAATCCAAAGACCTGATCGTGTAATTTAGAGGAAGGAAGATTTATTTGCTCAGTTTCCTTGGTAATTCTGGGTTCAGTCCATGTGAGGCTGGGGACCGCAGATCTCAGGATATGGCAGCGGGAAGCAGAGAAGAGGGAGAGTACAAGGCTTTGCTCCTCACCTCACAGAGACCAGAAGCAAGAGACAGCAAGCAAGCAAGGGGAGTCAAAGACTCAGGCGCGATCCCCAGAGACCCACCTTCTCCAGCCACACCCCACTGTCCTAGGTTTCCACTCAGATAAATGCATTACAATGGGTTTATCCACTGATGAGATTACAACTCTCATGACTTAACTATATCAATCCTCTGCTAATACATGAGCTCTTCAGGGGCATCCTGTATCTAACCAGCACACTTGCAAAAGCCCGTAATCCGCTATCCATGCCCACAGATGTTCTGTTCCCAGATGTTCCGTATTACACAAATGGTGACTTGCAAACAAGAAATGTGCAAGCTTCCTGTGGAGATATTTCTCTCCTTCCATACAGGGAGAACTCACGTGTGTGCGTGTGTGTGTGTGTGTGTGTGTGTGTGTGTGTATACGTGCATGCATGTTATTGGGAATTGAATCCAGGAGCATTCTACCTATAAGCTACACCCCCATCCCTATCTTATTTTTTATTTTGAAACAGTGTCTGGCCAAGTTGCTGAGGGCCTCATTAAGTTGCTGAGGCTGGCTTCAAACCTGGGATCCTCCTAAGTACTGGGATTACAGGTGTGCACTCTCTTGCTGAGCGGGGCATACAGCAGACCCCCATTCTGGCTCCTGCGCATTGATGTAAGAGATGCAGGTGAACCGGCTTGGGGAATGAAGAACTTGACTTCCCTGATTTCACTCCAAGACATCTTGACAGGCATTCGCATTGGGCAGGCATCCACTTTGCTTTCTCTGGAAAGTTCCGATGTATCTTTAGGAAGCCTGAGATTCCATGCTCAGAAGATACCGGGGCCTCTTATTTTCTATGGGAGACTGAGTCTGTGATCTTTGAATGGAGCGTGTCTTGGTAGGGACACTCCCCCTCCTCTTCAATAGGAGGTAGCCACATTTAGAAGCAGCATTCTCTCCAGCCCGCTGTGTTGTGCTAAGATGGAAAAGAAGGCTCTTTATGAGTCATCCCAGCCAGCAGGATTGCTTCCTAGGAAAAGTGAAAATTGATTTTTTATCTCCTGTGGGTCGGCGAGGGGATTGGAGGCAGCAGTGGACGATTCATTACCACGTGCAAGGAGGAAAAATACATTAAGTTGGTCTCCTCCTAGAAAGTGTATTTTGGGGGATGGGGTATCTGGAGAATTAGCACTTGTCCTTCAGGCCTCTGCATGTGACCAGGATTGCCTCTGGGGCCCTGAATGCAGCACAGGAAGGAAGGGAAGTGACTAAGCAGACAGGAGCTGTCCCAGGCATCCACGCGGCCCCTCCCCCACACAGCCTTGTGATGAGCAGAGGCTACTTAGCTCCTCTGGCAGAGATTATTTGCCAGATCCCTGAGGGCTGAGTGGGTGTAGAAGTTGTCAGCCTCCCATCGAACTGCAGGGCCCCTCTGGTTTCTCCCCAGGGAACCAGCTCCTCCAGCAAGAGTCTCTTTTAAAAGGATCCTGCCTACTGGATCCCCCCCCCCCTTCCCGCATGTTGCTCGAAGAAAATGTCAAAAGCACAGCCCCTGTGAAAAACAGTTGTGTGGTTTCTTATAAAATTCAACATACACTTACCATACGACCCAGGAGTCCCACGCCTGGGTGTTTATCCCAGAGAAATGAAAGCTATATCCACACATGTTCATGACAGCTTTATTGATAGTAGACAAAAATGGCCAAATGTCCTGGTCTTTGCAGGATGCTTCTGAAGGGGATTCTCAGACCCTTAAGGTCTGTGCCTGTCCAAGTAAACACCACCCACAAATTATTGCTCTATATCAAAGCACAGCGCTCCTTGTGAGCCCTTCAATTAGCCCAGGACTCCTTAAAACGCCCAGCCACCTCCGGTCTTGGTGCTCCTGGCGCCCACACCTCCTATCCAGAGTTGTCAAAATTCTGCTGCTCTCCCATGGTCTTGTCCACACTGGGAGCATTTTACAGATGTACCCTGTTGTTCATCCTCTGCCAGCCTCCATTAACCCATTGTTCATCTTTTTTAGCTCTATTTTCTTGGTCCCTGGACACCCATCATAAACTTTTCCAAGCCTAGGACTATGTTTGGTAGAAAGCTGATGCTCAGGAAATGTAACAGAAACAAATGCTTTCAGGAGCTGTTGGCAGAATTATACCTAAGCAGAGCCCTGCCTTTCTTGAAAGCTACTGAGTTCCAGGGGGCTTGGTGTGGTTCCAACTCCCAGCACTGAGACAAGGAGAAACATGTGTTGCGTCTCTAGAGACAGAGAGAAAAGGGAGGAAGAGAGGGAGCCAGAAATAGATAATCAAGTGGTTGGGGTAGGGGAGGTGGGATGTACCACTGAAACTCCCTAAGTCACCATAAATTCAATAAAACTTGTGAAATGGTTAGTAAAGAGATTTATTAAGAGATCTATGAAAGGGTTGCATTTTAAGCCTGGAGTGGTGTGTGGTAGATTTAGGAGCTCACCTATAAAATCATATACTCAGGGAGTCAGCACACAACCTAGATGGCTTCTAACAGTGGCTTTCAAATGAGGTGGGAGATAGAATCACCTGGAGAGTGTTTAAAATTCTCAGTGCCAGCTGGGCATGGTAGCACATGCCTTTAATCACAGTACTTGGGAGGCTGAGACAGAAGGATCACAGGTTCGAGATCAGCCTCAGCAACTCAGTGAGACCCTCAGCAACTTAGCAAGACCCTATTTCAAAATAAAAAAATAAAATGGGCTAGGGGTGTAGCTCAGAGGTAGACATTGAAATGGCTGAAGTCAGATCCAGGCATTGGTGTTTTTTACAACACGCCTCAAGTGAGTCCAACATGAAGCTGTGTTTGAGAATTGATTGCAAAGATTAGCCCTCACTGCAGAATCATGTCTGCTACAATCCTATTTACAGTTGTCTCCTCTTATCCTCATGGAATATGTTCCAAGACCCCTAATGAATGCCTGAAACCAAGAAGAATGATGAACCACACATATATTTCATTCTAATCATAGATCTTAGCAATATCAGCATTTGTTATTTTTTTATTAAGTAGATAACCTTCATTGTTTCATTCAGTGGAAGCACTTTTACTGCTCCTCTTAGTACTCTTGTACTTTGGGGCCATTATTAAGTTAAATAAAGGTTACTTGAGCACAAACATTGCAATACTGTAACAGTTGCTCTGACAGCCAAAGCAGCTACTATGTGACTAATGGGCTAGTGTCTACCCTATGGATACATTTGGACAATGATATGATTCATATCCTGAGCAAGATGGCTTGAGACTTCATTACATCATATTGAATGGCAAACAGTATGAAACATATGGCTTGGGTTTTTTTTTTTTGGAATTTTCCACCATTCAATATGTTTGGGCTGTAGTTGAACATAAATAACTAAAACCACAGAAAGCAAAATGGCAAGTAAGGGGGAACAACTATATAAAAACCACCTCCTCCCATGCTGATGGAAGCCAAACTTAGGTTATTCTAGGGGATTGAATTCAGAGACCAAAGGGGTCATACATGTTACTACCATTTTCTGTCAATAAAGAGGCTGTTATTAGCCGGGCATGGTGGCGCACGCTTGTAATCCCAGTACTTTGGGAAGCGGAGACGGGAGGATCCGGGTTCGCAGCCAGCCTCAGCTCTCTCGCTGTCTGTCTGTCTGTCTCTCTCTCTCTCTCCTCTTAGTGAGGCCCTCTGCAACTTCGTGAGACCCGGTTTCAAAATAAAGTATAAAAAATAGGGCCGGGGGCGTAGCACGGAGGTAGAACTCCCCTGCGTTCAATCCCCGGTACCGCAAAAAAAAAAAAAAAAAAAAAAGAGGCTGTTATTAATGAACTCCACTTTTTTTCCAGTTTGAAGAAGACAAGTGAGGGATCCTGAATTTTCAGATCAGCAACCCAAACATACCTTAACACTCAAAAAGCAACTCACCATGGTTACCAGGCAGCCTGCAGGGCATTGGGGTTCTTAATTTCTTATTTCACAAATAATGGATATTCAACTGTGATGGTATTCGTTCCATTTTTATTATATTTGCTATCAAGAACCATGCTTAGGCATCTACATACTTCAGATGAGAAACAAGAAATTGTATACAATTTTGTATACAATTGTATACAATTTTGAACATACAAGTCAAGTCCCAATGAAATGTTAGCAGAACAGACTTGAATAGGAGTAGAACTACTGTTATTTGAAGCAATGACCCATTGGGGCCTTACTGGGCTACTCTATATTAATACAATTTGACTAGTGGAAAAAAGAAGTGATCAGGGAGTAACCAAAAACCATAGCTAGAATACATTCAGCACATGTTAGTTACTTCTTTTTGTATAGAGAGGGAAGGGGACAGAAGGAACACAATGAATTCAAGAACAGAAAAGATGAACTTAATTTTGTGTTGCAGTGGAAATGGATTTCCAGCAATGGCATTTCACCAAGGCCTTATGCATCGTCCTCTTTTAAGGATCTATAATGACCCTTGAATGTTACCCCATGAATTTATAAGAGAAAATTAAAACCCTGCAATCAAACACACAGCCACACAGAAAGCAAACATGGAGATGGAAGCACAGCTGCATCTGAATCGTGAGCAGAGTACGAACTTGCAGAACTGGTGATCAGCCAGCTGAAAGGGAGGGGTCCAAAGCAAGGTCTGTTTGTTATTTCATTGTATCTGGAGAAGTCTCAAAAATGCAGAGGGATGTCTGCCACTATTTGACCTGGGACTACTAGCTGCTCAACCACTCTCAGAAACTCCTTACCACGTACCAAAGTAAATATTCCTGTTATCATCAAGGCAAAGTTAATTCACTAGCAACTTTCCAGAAAGTGTCTCCAAGGGGGATAAAGAGACAAATATCCCCAGGCTCACAACCCAGGTTCCCAAGCAATTGCTGGCACCCATCAAAGTCAAAGCTGGGCATAGAAGCTCAACTTCCTAATGCCTTCTGTTGTCATCAAATTATCTGACCTTCTCTCCTCATCATCTATTTATCCAACCAACTGATATGGGTCACAACCACTAAATTAGATACTGGTTATCTGAACATTAATAATGTAAGCATGGTTTCTAACCTCTCACAGCTTACTCCCTTGCATAATCCAC
Organism: Glis glis; assembly: GCA_004027185.1. Classification (NCBI taxonomy): domain Eukaryota; kingdom Metazoa; phylum Chordata; class Mammalia; order Rodentia; family Gliridae; genus Glis; species Glis glis. Next base: position 58,647 of record PVJS01001947.1, read on the forward strand.
AAGAAGAGTGATGTAGCAATAATTGCCACACTGCTTGGTTATAAAGTGTGATAAAGGCATACATGGCATGCCGTGGGGGGCCAGAGGAAGGGGAGATGAGGAGCCCCCCAGATGGCATCCTGGGGAGGGTGTGGTTGAGTGGGGGGGCAGAGTGAAGGTGCAGAAGGTGGGTAAGAGCAAGCAAAGTTTTCCTGTGAGAGATCAACCTCTCGCAAGATATTTATTGGAAATTAGCCAAACACGCACATTTTTGGATGTTGACATTCCCCTGAGTCAGCCTGTTTTCTGCTCACAGCACATGCAGGAGGCAATGCAGGCTCTTAAAGAACCAGTCATGAAACAAGGTACAGTAGAAGAAAAGCCAGTGGGCCCCAGGGTATGGTCAGATCTAAGTATTAGAGAAGAGTATGTAGAGAAAAAGAGAAAGAAGATAAGAAAGGAGAACAAGGATGGAGAGGGGAGGAAGGAGAGGAAAGGGGAAGGGAAGAAGAGAAAGGGATGGGAGAGAGACTATCTTCGTATAGAGGAAGGACACACCAAGCTTGAGGTTGTCCTTGGACATGAACCCGAGGAAAGCTGGTGGAGGTAAGACTGGAGGGGCATCATTTCCTCTCACAGTGACTCTGCTGTAAGAATCCCACCCCCCTTCATAGGAGAAGGTAAGCCAATTCCCAACAGGTTGTTTGTTTTTAGTACTGGAGATTGAGCCCAGACGCATTCTATCTCCAAGCTACACTCCCAGTCCTTTCTTTATTATTATTTTTTGTTTAGAAACAGGGTCTCGCTAAGTTGCTGAGAATCTCACTATGTTGCTGAGGCTGTCCTAGAACCCACAATCCTCCTGGCTCAACCTCCCAACTACTGGGATTACAGGCATGCAACACCATGCCTGGCACTCAACCATTCTTAAAACCCAAGCAAGCAGTAGGACTGGAGGTATGGCAGGCATGTGTGTGCCTGTGTGTGCATGCAGACACACACACACACACACACACACACACACACACACACACACATGCCTCTGAAACTGGCGAAATCTGAATATGCTCTGTGAATTGTACTAATATCAATGTCCTGGTTTTGCTATGTCCTATGTCTATGTTCTTACATGGGGAAGGGTATGTGATACCATTCTGTATCTTTTTGCAACTTCTCATGAGAATATCATTATTTCAAAAGATAAAGTTTTAAAAAATTAAGTAGAGCCGCAAAATATGACACCTGGGGCTAGCAGCATGAGAGCTGGCTCCTCCTCTTCACTTCAGACCACCAAGCCAGCCACACAGGCCACAGAGCGTGGAGCTATGTTCATGGACTCCAAGACTTAGGGATGCACTAAGACTCCTATAAAAGTCTGATGTATATGTATTAAAAGTTACTTGACAGAAGGGTCCAAGGGAAAGTCTCCTACCCCCAATCACTTCTCACACTGTATAAGGACAACTACTTTAAAAATGTGACCTGTTTTTTTTTTATGTTTTTTATTGGTGCATTGTAGTCTCACATCACAATGACTATCAGTTTGGTGAAAAAAAAATGTGACCTGCTCTGTCTTATTTCGGTAGGTGGGCCTGAAGCATTTGCAGCACGGATGCGGCCTGGTAACTGAGAGATAATCCTTTAAAGCCATGGTTCCCACTAGGGCTGAATTTGTCTCCCAGGGGAACTTTGCAATGTGTAGAAACATGTTGGGTTGTTACAACTGGTGGGAATAGGGGATGCAACTGGTATCTAGTGGGTAAAAACCAGAGATGCTGCTGGCCATCCTAGGACACACAGAGCAGCCCCACAACAAGAGATTGTTTGAAACAAAATGTCAGTAAGTGAAGGAATTGAGAAACCCTGCTTTAAGTGTCTCAACAAATTTACTCCAAATAACCTTTTATTATTCACTGGGCAAACAAGGATTTGGGCAAGTCTTGTATTGTCTTCAGACTTGATGGCCCTGGTGCTGGAGAGCCTGGCTTTGCAACATCTAATAGAGGAATGATGGAAGTTTACAAACAAATGTAATGTAATACAGAGCATGCTGAGTGCCTGGTGGAAGTATAAATAAACACGGGGAAGGATGTGAGTTTATGACAGTGAGATTGGGAGATGGACTGTTTCCAAGAGGTCTGCAAACTACATGTTTACACTCAAAGACATCACTTTCACATACAAATTTGAAATAACTGCCAGGAAAGCTCACCAAATCTCCAATGCTTTTTAAAATACTTCCATTGGTGCATTATAATTATTCAGCATAGTGAGCGACAAAGTGATACACGGCACTGGGTGTGTTTCCCTCCACACCCCACCCTGCTTCCCCTCCTCCCTCCCCAGACATTTAGTGAGATTGGTAGTGATATCTTCATATATGGACATGATATTATTTGAACTATTTCCTTCCTCAGGCCCTATTTTTCCCTCCCCCCTCCCTCCCTCAATCCCAATCCACTCTTCTATTGGTCTTTCTCCCAAGTGCTTCTGAAGCAATCCATCTTTCTGCTTCAATATGCGTTTCTTCAGAGAGAAGCAACCTACTGCTTTCTTTGTGGCTTTGCTCCTTATTAACATTCTTTTCCTAACAATAATGTTCTTCTAATACCATGGGAATGTTCTATTTCCTTCTCCTGCCATTAGTTTATTCTATCTGTACTTTTAAAAATTGATAAACATATAGTAGAATTGTGTAAGTGCTAATGAACCAAACAACACATTATTAGCTTCTTCTATTTTGCCTCAAGTGGTAACTTAAATTAATCCACAATTTTGAGATGCACTCTCCTAAACATGTTAGTTTGCCTCTGTTTCTTTCAATATTGAGTGACAAGTATGTAGTAGGGGTCTCCATATCCCTGCTCTTATTTTTCAAGCTGAAAGAATACCTGAGACAGTGTGAAGATGCTTAGGAAGGAGTCAAACGAGCATAAGAAAAAAAATGGGAGATTTTCCCCCAGGAAAATTAGTGAAATGACCAAAGGGGTCTTAATCAAAGGTGTGCCGATGTTACATTTGCAAGGCTGGAACTGACTGGTGATCAGTTCCATGGCGAACACCATGAACAATGAGGTGGGTGCTAAAGCTGTCTGGAAACTATCACTGGCAAATGGGAACTTACAGCTAAGCTGAAATGAAAAGCAGGATAGACCAGAACTACCCAGTGCCATATGTCTGCACAGAAAATATTCTGGGAAATTTTACGAATCCAGTAATTAACATATATATTTGAGGCTCTGCCTTTTGAGTATCACTGCACAATACTAAGCAGCAGTGTGTGTGTACGTGTGTGTGTGTGTGTGTGTGTGTGTGTGTGTGTAACACTGGGTTTGGATCTTGACTCTGATACTTTCTACTGCTGGGATCTGAATAAGTTAATACAACATGTCTGAGTCTATATTTCTCCATCATTGAAATGAGGAAAATCAGACCTAGCTCTCAAGATTGTTCTTTATTGTATTGGTAGAATAAAGACCTCTGCTGACAGAGTTTAACAATGTGTCTGCTGGCAAAGGAATATATTCAATATTTTAAGGGCCCAGCTCTGTTTTCACAAAGCAGAGAATAAAGGATTGGCTTGTGGCTTAGAAACAATAAATTGATCATGGGAAAAGCTGGCTTGCTCCCTTTCCTGGATGTCTAGAAGCCTTTAGGGAGATAAGCTTTTATTTATCCAGTAAATGGGTCCTATCAGGATAACAGAGACCATATCAGTTATTTTAACAGAAAGAATTTAATATAGGAATTGGTTAATCAATTGTTGGACCAAAAAAATGCAAAAGCAGGACAGTGAAGCAGCAGCATGGACCTGAGGGCAGAGGCTGGGGTTATGGGAACCTGAATGCTTGAGAGAAACACCTCGTGAAGCTGAGACAGACTACATGGGAAAGGGAACCACTTTGGAGGTGCAGTTATAACAGAAGGTTGGGGACCCACAGAGCTGAGCCCAGCTGATCCTGGGAAAGTATAAAAGAGAGCTGGACACTGGAATCAACTGCCAGTGCCAGGGTGAAGGGCCAGCACCAGTGATACACCAGAAGCAAGTCCCTCTCTGACTTCAGTCCAGCTCCCTTGCCCAGGAGATGGCAAGCGAGGAGCATGGTTGCAGCGAGGCTAGCGTACAGATTCTGGGTTGGGGCTGATAAACAGACAGGTTAATAGTCCCATCCACCCATTCAATATGTACATTTACGGACTGCTTACTGTGTGTCAGACTGTTCTAGGTGCCAGGGGGTCTGGAGATTTAAGTGGAAACGCTTATAAATTGCTCATCTCAGTGACTAATACAAGACAGACCCTCACTAAAATGAACTCTCCTCAGAAACAAACACTTATGGTTGGAATGTAAACTACTACAGAGGTTCCTCAAAAAACTGAAAACAGATTCACTATATGATCTAGAAAATCCATTATTGGGTATATGTCCAAAGGAAATGAAATCAGTATGTGCAGAGTTCTCTGTTTCAACGTTTCTTGCAGCACTATGAACAATAGTTTAGATATGGAAACAACCTAGGAGCCCATCAATGGATGGATCGATAAAGAAAATGTGGCATATACAAAATGGAATATCATTCAGCCACAGAAATAATGAAATACTGTTATTTGCCGCATAATTATTGTATACATGTGTCAAAATATCATACTATTCCCCATGAATATATACAATTATATGTTGACTGGAAGAAAAAAACAGAATGGGGAAAAATTTAACTCTCCTCTTAAATCCACTGGGAAACATAAAGGCTCACCAAGTACCGTGTGCATGTGTGTCTCTATCACTCAACTTCATCATGGTGAGTGGTTACAATGCACCAATAAAAAAGAAATGAAATGGAAAACAAAACAAACTAAATCAAAAATTGGCTCCTGCCTTTAAGGAATCTCATGTCTAAATCAGGTGTTGTAGAATAAATCACATGCAAAGTACAAAGTCACATGCAAAGTACAAAGTAATACATATTTGTGCACTTTAAAGAGTATTTGAGACATAACTATTTTAAGAATTCAGATAAGCAAAAGAATATTCCAGCACTCTCAGGGAAGCCTTCACAAAAGATGGGAATGAGCAAGGCCTTAGTGGTTTCAGCAACAGCTAAAAAGACTAAGACCATTTGCAATGGGAGCAAGCAGGCATGTGAGTGGTGAGAATTTGCTGGGTGGGTGGCCACCTCAGTCTCAAGGCAGGGAGGGTTTGTTTGCGATGTGGAGTACAGAAGGTGGGGCCAATACAACATTTCTAGACTGTATTTGGAGGCATAGTCGAGCCACTGAAGCCTTTTAAATGAGAAGAGTTATGTGTAATATATATTATCTTTTATAGTCCTTGTCATATCTAATATAATACCTTGCATATAGCAGGACATTTGGAAAAAATAATTATATTGAATGAGATGGGATGGGATGGATGAAATAGGATTACAAAGGCAGATCTCAATCTTGAGAAGCTGCATAGATCTTCCTCTATTTAATGATAATAATCAATATTTTATGAAATGTTCTGTGCAATCCATGAGCAATTTCAAAGTCAAAAGTTCAAGAGCCAAAAAATTCAAGCAATGATAAAAATTTTAAATGATAGAATTTTTTGTTGTTGTTTGGTACTGGAAGTTGAACCCAGAGGCATTCTATCTCTGAGCCACACCCCTGGCCCTGTTTTTTATTTTTATTTTGAAGCAGGGTCTGACTATGTTGCTGAGGCTGGCCTCAAACTTGTGATCCTCCTGTCTCAGTCTCCCAAATACTTGGATTACAGGCATGTGCCACCAAGCCCAGCTAAATGACAGAATTTGAATGACAAAAGTGTTAAGATGTAAAGATGTAACCCAACCATCAAGACAAAGTGTCATTCCATGGATTAAGACCCTGTTGTCAGAGTAAACACCTTGAAGGGTGAACATGATATTGACTTTGGAGAGATTGAGATCTTCTGGACTTTTTTTTTAATTACTGGGCAAATTTATAGCTTTTTAATAAATTTTAGTGACTTGTTTTAGTTGATATAATTGGTGTGAAGTTTGCAGAGTGTACAATGTACTCATGAATAACTGTTGTTTTCCTCTTGGCAGATCCATTACAAGATTTCGGCTTTTCTATTGACCAGTGTTCCAAACAATTAAAACCACATATCAGTGTTAGATTTGGCATCATTCTAAGTAAGTAGAAGTCATTACCACGAAATAAAACATGGCACAGCTTCTTCCTACTCCACACACCCAACTGACTTCTATTAACTATAATGGCTGGCTAAACTACTATTCCCACACCCCTCTCTCGAATTAAAACTATTTCTACCTTCCTTTTCAATCCCCTCTCTGGGTAATCTTTAGGTAAAACAGAACTATCTTTTTTTTCTTATTTATTTATTTTTTATATTTTTGTTGGTGCATTATAGTCTCACATCATAATGTAGTTAGTTCATAGTGATGGTGACATACATGCACACAGCACTTGGTGGACTTTCCCCTGGCTCCCTCCCCACTCTCCGCCTTCCCCATAAAGGATATTGAGATTGACATTGGTATTCTCACCTATGTACATAATGTCAATAGAAGTGATTCCTTCATTGATTGAGAAAACACATGACCCTTCACTGTCTGTGACTGGCTAATCTCACTTAACAATGTTCTCCAAGTCCATCCACTTTCTTGCAAATGACATTATTTTGTTCTTCTTTATTGCTGAGTAGAATTCCATTGTGTGTATATCCCATAATTTTGTAATCCATTCATCTATTGATGGACACCTAGGTTGGTTCCATAATTTGGCTATTGTGAGTTGTGCTGCTATAAACATGGATATGCATGTATTACTATAATATTCTAAGATAGAGGACTAATATCTAGAATATATAAAGTACTTAAAAGACTTAACACTAAAAGACAAATAACACAATCAAGAAGTGAGCAATTGGTCTACATAGACACTTCACAAAAGAAGAAACACAAATGGCCAATAAATGCATGAAAAAATGTTCAACATCATTAGCAATCAGGGAGATACAAATCAAAACGGCACTGAGATTTCATCTAACTCCAGTTAGAATGGCAATCACCAAGAAATCAAACAACAATAATGCTAGTGAGAATGTGGTGGGATTGCAAATTAGTACAACTGCTATGGAGATCAGTGTGGCGATTCTTCAGAAAATTAGGAATGGATCTACCATATGACCCAACTATACCACTCCTGGGTATATTTCCAAAGGGACTGAAATAAGAATATTTTAGAACTTTCATATAATGCTGTGCCTTTGCACTACAAAGACTCTAGACACTTATCTGGGTGGTATAATGACCTGAAATCAGTACACCCAGCAAAAAAAGAAAGTATTTTGAGCCTGAGTATTGATGTCTACACAACAGAGAGCCTTTGCTTATTTATCTCAGCCACAAACAAATCTACTGTCTACTACCAGCAGCATGTTTGTCATTTGCATTATTTTATTTCTTGAGTAGTTAACACAAGTTCTCAAACCTTGACCCAGGCTAATAGGAGATTACAGTCTTTCTCTCCACCCCAATCGATGTACTAGAGCAAATTCTGATTGTTACTTGTTCGTGCTATTACAGTCAGTGTATTTGCTATAGCTACTAAAGTAACTCTTTTCCTAAAACAGCTTTTCTAAACCAGAGCAGGATTTAATAAACATAGCATGTGGAATCATTCCAGAGAAATAGAGGGAACATTCCTAGAGACCAAGAATTCTCACGCAACTGTGTACTTCTAGAACTTTGCACAATGCCAGAACTCTAGCAGCATCACGAGAAATATTGTGGGGAGAGAAAGAAAGAGAGAAAAGAGGAATGGAGGGAGGGGTGGGTGGAATATAAAAGGGAGGAATGCAAACAAAGACAGGGAGAATTGGAAGCTACCACTACTGAGATCCAGGAAGCTGCCTGTATAGCCAGGGAACTGTGTCTAAGTAGCAGGGGTGTGTAGGCTTAACCACGCCCCAGTGTGTACCTGGGGATAAATAATACAAGTAGCTAAGAAGTTCTAGAAGCCAGATTTGAAGGCACCCCAAAAGAGGTCACAGCATCAGACCCAGGTAGCACAGCAGAAGAGAAACCTTGCCCTAAAGAGGGGACGTTTGAGAAAGACCACTTTCATGCCCAGAGGCGTCACCATGATGATCCCCAGTAGCACGGCTTCAACACAGTTTTACCAGGAAAAGGAAACTGTTCCCCACATGGTGCATAGTGATGGAAACAACAGGTCCTTTAGCTCATGCTGTCCTGGGCCTTGAATGCCTCTGCCCCACGGTGGGACACACGCTGACAAAGTTGTTCCTCCTCTCCTTCAGGGGAGGACATCCGAGAGCTGTTCATGGATGTCGCGCTCATGTCTAAAGGCTCTTCTGTCTTGAATTTCTCCTATCCCGTCTGCGAGGAGGATCTACCCAAGTTTTCTTTCTGTGGAAGAAGGAAGGGAGGTAAGCCATGCGCCCTGGTACACCCCTCACCTCTGCACAAGCTTACCTCACTCACCAGCATCTGTTATCTAAAAATAACAAGACAGCCCATCCCTAGGGCCCACCTGTGAACATCAAAATGAAACAGCGCCTGGGAGATGATTTCCAAGCAGAAAACTGTCACTGTGAATAGCAGCACCTTAGATAAAGGGCTGGTGGTAAAAGAGCCAGTGGCTTCCAGAAATCCAGGAAAATTCAGTGTTGTTTCCGGCTTCCTCTCAATGGTCTTCTTAGTGGCAGGATCTTGTTTATATAGCAATGGACTCTGAAAAAGCAAAAACAATAGCGCTTACTAAATGTCGCTGCCTTTCCCATTTGAGGTATTGACCAAGATGGACACCAGGTAGATACTCTAAGGAAAGGAGTAGCCAGGCAAAATGGTGCACACCTGTAATCCCAGTGCTTGGGAGGCTGAGACAGGTGGACGGCAGGTTTGAGGCCAGCCTCCGCAACTTAGCCAAGTCCTCAGCCACTTAGCTAGACCCTGTTTTAAGATAAAAATAAAATAAAATGGAGATGTAGCTCAGAGGTAGAATGCCCCTGAGTTCAATCCCCCCCCAAAAAAAAGGTAGAGAGGCAGAAAACTCATTATATTGTTAGCTCCCTTTCTCCAGTCACTAACCTGCCACTCTTCTGCTATGCATATCCCCCAAGAACACAGCCTGCCCCCGCCCTCCTCTCCTCCTTGGCCTGTCAGTCAAACCAAGGCCCTAAGATGCTGGTTTGTTTAATTAAAACTCGGGTCTGCTCCATGCCTGGCCTTCCCTAGGAGTTGTTCTCACTAGCCGTTCCCTTTTTCCTGGGTCTCCTTCCTGTTCCCATTTGCCAGAGGGCAGCATGACTCAACCCCACACTCCACGAACATCCCATTAGCTATTTCCCCACTCAAGGGAGCTAGGATTCTAGACAGCAAGAATCTTGGCAAATGCCTCCTTCCTTCCTTTCCTCCTTTCCTTCCTTCCTTCTTTCCTTCCTTCCCTCCTTCTCTCCCTCCCTCCCTTTGTCCTTCCTTCCTCCCCCTCTAACTTCCTTCCTTGCACTAAGTCCCCACTCTGTGCCTAGTGCATTGGGGAGTTTACAATGAACCAAGAATGGCTTCTGCCATCAGGGACACGATGGTTGGCAGAGGACATAAGAGATTCACAAAACGTCACTCTCGAGTAGCCGTGTATGGTGTGCACATTCAAGAGGGATAAACGCAACACCCAGCCGACCTGGGAAGCAGAGGTCATTCCCAATGGGCTCCACCTGTTGGCTCATGCACAACCCAGGAAACTGAATAATTACTGTGCCTTAAGGTTACTTGAAGCCTGTTACAGGTTTGTTGGCATCATATATGTGTGTACATGGCATAATACTGCTGGTGCTGGTGGTCTGTAAGCACAGCTGACTTTATAGAATGTTTTAGAGGAACTCAAACCTCACTGAGCTGATGATTAAATAATAACCACCCAGGAAAGGCTAACACTTTCATAGGCTTTCATACCCATTATGGCCAGGTGCCATGGCGCACACCTGTAACCCCACTGACAGGAGGCTGAGACAGGAGGATCACGAGTTGGAGGCTAGCCTAGGCGACTTAGCAAGACCCTGTCAAGCTCCTCCTGAGTCTGGCCAAGGCAAGGGTGTTCCAGTTTTGGAATATGACACAGCCAGAAGTGGCCCGCAGAAATGGGGAGCCTTCCAGCTCTGGGTGGCACTCAACAGTCCTCCGTGGTCCGAAATGCTACTGTAGTCATATCGCAACCCTTTGCTTACCTCTCCCATTGTTTCCCAAAATAAGTGCCCGTGAGCCTGACTGTGGGGACAGGACCCAGCTTAGCAAGAAAGAGCGCACATCGGGGTCTTCCTATGTCCCGATCAAGTCTCCTCCCCTACTCACACTGATGCCAGCGTGGCCTCTTACATACAGCTCTCACAATGTCCCCTGTTCCCAAAGACTTCGAGAGTTCCCTATTCTGTAGAATAAAGTCTAAGCTCTTCTAATCATTATTTTTAAATCTATTTTGTTTACTTGACACATAGTAATTATACATATTATGGGGTATGGTGTAGCATTTTGATACATGTATGCATATTTATCACCTCAGATATACATCATCTGTTTGGGTTGGGAACATTCAAAATCCTTCCTGCTAGCTATTTTAAGATATTCAACTAGTTGCTGTCAACCATAGTTATCCTATTGTGCTGTGGAGCATGAGGTGTTATTCCTCCTATCCAACTGTACCGCTTACCCATTAAACACCCTCTCCAGTCCCTCTCCCCTATATTCTTTTGTGGCTCTGGCAACCATTATTCCATTCTCTACATCTTTTTTTTGTGTGTGTGTGTGGTACCAGGGATTGAACCCAGGGGCGTTCTACCTCTGAGCTACACCCCCGGCCCTATTTTTTTTATACTTTATTTTGAAACCGGGTCTCATGAAGTTGCGGAGGGCCTCACTAAGTAGCTGAGGCTGGCCACGAACCTGGATCCTCCGGTCTGAGCCTCCCAAGTACTGGGATTACAAGCGTGCGCCACCACGCCCAGCTCATTCTCTACATCTTTAAGATCAACTTTTTAGCCTCCACATATGAACAAGAACATGTGTGTCTTTCTGTGTTCTGTGCCATAATTTCTCTTAACATAATGACCTCCGATTTCACCCACATTGCTGAAAATAGCAGAATTGTATTCCTTTTCGTGACTAAATAATATTCCATTAAACACACACCCCACATTTTTTTATTCATTTATTTGTTGATTGGCACCTAGTTTGATTCCAAAATCTAAGCTCTTTTCAAAATCCCGCTTCTCCAGCCACATCTTGTCCCATTCCTCATATGCACCTTTATCAACAGCCTCAACAAAACACGGCCACTTTCCAACCGCAGCCTGCAGGTTAACAGATGCAACATTGTCCAGATGGTCCCCTTAGTCTGATCTAACTGAAGAAGCCTCCCTCCAACCCAGCCCCTGGGTGCTCCGAAACATCATGTTCTCCTTCTGTTGTAGCCCTTGCCTCAGCTGAATGTGTTGTATAGGTGTGTGTGTGTGTGTGTGTGTGTGTGTGTGTTCCATTAAACTTTGAACTGCATGAAGGCAGGAATTCTTGCTCATCTCTGTTTTTGCAGACATGGCAAATACAGCTGACCCAGATTAAAGACACGATAAACACTTGTTTTATTGAATTTCCAGGGTACATCCAATGGATTTAATACAAGTACCAGTCTACCACAAAACTGACTAGTGATGCTTGTGCATAGCCCGAAGACGCAAGGCAAACAGCACATGTGCTTGGTCCTCCAAGCTTAAGAAAACCTTACTATTAACACCTATCAGCCACTGATCTTTTCTCCATTACGATATACTTCTGTCATTTCAAGAATTACATATGAACCTGGCATGGTGCCCCATGCCTGTAATCCCAGCACTTGGGAGACTCCAACAGGAGGATCACAGTTTCGAGGCCAGTCTCAGCAACTTAGTGAGACCCTCAACAATTTAGTGAGGCCCTGTTTCAAAATAGAGAGTAAAATAGCGCTGAGGGGTATGGCTCAGAGGTAGAATGCCCCTGGATTCAATCCTTAGTACCAAAAAAAAAAAAAAATTAAATGGAGACACACTGTATGCAGCTGTTGGGGCTCATCTTTTTCTACTCAACATGATTCTCTGTTGATTCATCCAGACTGTTGGGGATATTATGGTCCTTTTTATTGTGGAGAAGAATTCTATATTGTGCATATACCACAGTTTGTTCAACATTCATTCACCCACTGAAAGACCATGGTGGTAGAAATGTTCTATATGTTGATTGATGCAATTGACATAAGGAGTGACAGAACTAAAATAAAAATTAAACAAAGGTGGGGATCACAAAATGGTTAGAGATAAGGGAACAAAAGTGCGACAGGGCTAAGTTTGCTTTGCCAGGTTTCCAGTCCTTGCCTCTTGAAACAGGCGGTGTGTGCACTGGTGTGTGAGCAAGAGGGAGAAAGGCTGCAATGGAATCTCAAGGAGCCAGCACTCATTTCTTAATATAAAAGACGAATAATACAATATCTAGTCTGAAAAAATAGAAAAGAAGACCTTACTGTTTATTCCTCTACGCATAGTCTTAATAGAATTAGTCAAACGGGAGAGCTATTGTTTCCTGCAACCGTTTGGGGTGTCTCCTTCAGCTTCGCAGATGGGGGGGGGCGCTTGCCTCATTTGAATGCTGGGAAGCATGTGGCCGTTTATTTGCTTTATTGCTATGGGAATGGTGACGCATAGGCAGGCCGAGGAGCTGGCATGTGGGGACTTACCAGGAAATTTCACACAGTGCAAAACAATCAGAAAAGTGATCTACAAATGCCGTGTGAACAAATAATTATGCAAATTATATAAGCCAGAGAAGCGAAAATCTTAAATTCAGAGGCTGCTTGAGTTATTAAATTATTTTTAATCCGCCCACAAACCTACCGCGGGAATGATTCTGTTCCAAAGAAGTGATTAACACGAGGACCAGAAGGGAGAGAAAAATGACACCAGGGAGAGCAGAAGTGGATCCAAGTCCAGGTCGAGCTGCTGCGGACATAGTGAGCATGGAACAGTCCCTCGGGCCTGCTGCTTCTTCCAGCAGAGTGAGGAGAAACGCAGTGTCCACCGTGGGCGGCACTCCTGGAGCCAGGCTCAGTCGAGTCATTCGGTATCATCTCCGCCGCGTTCTCTGCATCCCTCTGCAAGCTGCAGCCCACTGGCCGTCCTCCACGCCAGATAAAACTGCAGAACGGTCAGACGTAGTGAGACTGCAGGTGTCAGATACGCTCTCTTTTCCTCTGTGCCTCCCTCAGCTTGCTCTAAGGTGAGAAGCATGTTGGATTTAAAAACCAAGTGATGCTCTTTGGGCGCTCTTTTTTTATGGTATGGTTGGCAATTTGGGGGAACAACCTATATGTCCAAGTATAGGGAATTGATTAAGGTAAGTACAATATGCTGTGATTTTGAATGATGTCATAGGAGATTATTGAATTACATGAAAATATAAGAAATGACGAAGAAGCCTGCTATAACAGAATACTCAGGATTGGATCCTGTTTTCATTCAAATGTATATAAGTGTAAACGCCAAAAGAACTCTGAAGAGCAGACTCTAAGGAGAAAATAGTGGAGAGACTGAAGATGTTTGTTTTTGTCTACAATGGAATTTTTTTTTTTTTGCTTTTACAGTAAATCTGCAAGCCTAGCCTTTTAACTGTTAGTTTATTGTTGAAGGAAAGAATAGAGAGGACAAACAGGC
>PVJS01001947.1:72463-90308 GCA_004027185.1 Glis glis
GAGGCTGAAACAGGAGGATCGCAGGTTCGAGGCCAGCCTCAGCAACTTAATGAGGCCCTCAGCAATTTAATGAGACCCTGTTTCAAAATAAAGAATAAAAGGGCTGGGGGTGTAGCTCAGAGATAGAACACCCCTGGGTCCAATCCCCAGTACCACACACAGAAACCAAAGAATAGAGTTTTCTGAGAACCACGGCCTATTCCATATTCAGTGATATTTGGAGTTAAATGCAGGCATGCCTCCTTTTTTGTACTTCATGACACTTCACAGATGCTGCATCTTTTACACACTGAAGGTTTCTGGCAACTCTGCACCGAAAGTGGAAAACAACTGGCACCGTTTTCCCAACAGCATGTGCTCACTTTGTATCTGTCTCTGTTTCACACTTTCTTGGCAATAAAGAACTTTTTAATTAAGGTATATACATTGTGTTTTCAGACATAATGCTATTGTACATTTGATAGACTGCAGTGTGATATAAACATAACTTTCATATGCACCAGGAAGCCAAAAATGTTGCGTGTCTCACTCTATTGTGATACTCGCTCAGTGCTGTGGTCTGAAACAAAACCTGTGCTGTCTCCAGGGTGTATCTGTAAAAGTTCTGAATCACAGAGTCACATAGACTGTCAAGGTACCATCTAACACCCATTCTGTAGTCCTTCTTTAGGGCCCCACAGCCTCCTTTGTCTAGGCAGTGGGCTCATTGAGAAGGAGACAAGTCAGGCTGCATTACATCCTCTTCTCTGTTCATGCTTTCTTAGTCCCTCTCACCTTCTATAGCACTGGGTCAGATGGATTCATTTGTTTTACTTACTCAGTGTTTTCAAGCTAACTCTGTAACCTTGATATCAGTTTTTAAGACTAAATTGGGATTAACGGAATTGATCATGATGAAGCAGTACTGCTTATTTCCTGGCAGCCAGGAAGCAAAAACAAGGAAGGAAGGGGCTGGGATCCCACAATCCCCTTCAAACTCATATCCCCAATGACCTAACTTCCTCCCATTAGGCCCCACCTCTTAAAAGTTCTACCACCTCCCAACAGCGCCATCAACTGAGAACCAAACCTTCAACACATTGGCCTTGGGGTACATTTAAGGTCCAAACCATAAAAGCATTGAGTTAAGTAAAATATATCAACACATTATTTATTATCTGCCAATAATAAACCACATTATTAACATGTTATTCAAATTACTTGTACCTTTTAAAATGTGGTTACTAACCAGGTGTGGTGGTGCACACCTGTAATCTTAGTACTTGGGAGGCTGATACAGGAGGATCTCAGGTTCCAGGACAGCCTCAGCAATGTATCAAGACTCTCAGCAACCTAGTGAGATTCTGTTTCAAAATAAGAAATAAAAAGGGCTAGGGGTGTAACTTGAAGTAACATGCCCCTGGATTCAATCCCCAGTATCTCTCTCTCTCTCTCTCTCTCTCTCTCTCTCTCTCACACACACACACACACACACACACACACACACACACACACACACACAAATGTGATTACTAGAAAATGTAAAATTAAACATGTGACTTTTACCATATTTCTATTGGACAGGGCTGCATTATAATCCCCCTTTAAATTTTTGAAGGTCCCAACATCCAGACCATCCCCAGACCAATTAAATCAGAGTCTCAAGAGTCAGATCCAAACTAGGTGAGTCCAATGTTCAGCCAAGGTTGAAGGGCACTGCCTTTGCTCCAGGAGGTCATTATACAGTGACCCTGGGCATCATCGCAGTACCTGACGTGTGTCAGGCATCGTTCCAATGATGTCATGTGTGTTCACTGCATGACTGCTTGCATCACCCTGTGAAGTATAGAACTCTTGTTATTAGCTTTGTGATATTAAGATTTATAATAAGAAATTTATATTTAGTCTTTGCCCCTAGTTCCCAGCAGCTCCTAAAATCGTTGTAATTTCCTGAGCAACAGGAGAGCTAGGTAAAACCTGTGTTCTAATATTTGGCCATTGACCCATTTCCTGGCACAGAGATACCAAATCCCCTGAAGTTTCTTAAGTGATAGGAGTATTTCTTGCTCTAATGAGGGGACTCTTGGCTCCTAGAAGGGGATGGGTCACCAGAAATACAAAACCATTGTTAGAAGCATGGGACCTTCAGCAGGACTCTACCCCAAATCCTCCAGTAAGGGGAGATAGGCTAGAGATTGAGTTAATAGTCAATCATGCCCATGTGGCAGAGCCTCCTTAATAACTCCCAAAGTATAGGTTCAGGTTGCTGAACGTGTGAGGGTACTGGGAAGGTGGTGTGTCCAGCCCTTAACCCCGTGCCCTGTGTACCTCTTCTTACAGCCGTTTATCTGTATCCCTTGTAATATCTTTTATAATTAACTGAGTTCTATGAATGGTGCTAGCAAATTATCAAACCCAAGAAGGGGGCCATGGGAACCTCTGATCTGTAGCCAAGTCAGACAGACATGGGTAACCTGGGAATGTACTACTTGTGATTGGTGTCTGAAATGAAGGGGAAGAGAGGTCTTGTTGGACTGAGTCCTTAACCTGTGGGGTCAGAACTAACTCTGGTTAGTGTCAGAATTGAACTGAATTGTAGGATGCCCAGCAGATGTTGAAGAATTGGTTGATGTGGGGGAAAACTCCCACACATATGGTGACAGAAGTGTTCTGTGTGAATCCCAGAGAGGCTAAGTAACGTACCCAAGATCACAAAGCCGGTAGGTAGAGGGGCTAGCTTTCAACTCATCTACACACCCCCTCAGCAACATATCCTCTGTAAAAAGAAAGAAAGTTCTGGAGAAAAAGGGAACTCATTTCTTCCCTCCTCTAGATCTGGAAAAAGGATTTAAAAGAACATAACCACTTATAGGGATGAAATGATCATCTTTGGACATGACCAGCCATTATTAAAAGGCAGTGGTTCTCAAAGTGTGGTCCTCAGGCCAGCAACATCAGCATCCTCTAGGAGATGATCAGAAGTGTAAATTGTGGGTCCCCTCAGACTTACTGAATCAGACACTCTTGAGACTGGGGCTTATCAACCTGTATTTTACAAACCCTTTCAATCACAGGTCAGTGAACTTTTTTTGGAAAGGATAGATAGTATTTCAGGCCTTGCAACCATATGGTCTCTGGTACAGCTGCTCAACTCTGCCCTTTCAGGGTAAAGGCCACCATAGACAATGTGAAAATGGATGTGCATGACTATGTTCCATTAAGACTTTAACTATAGACACAAATTTAAATTTCATATATTTTGCCATGCAGCAACATATTTTTCTTTTGATTTTTTCAACCATTTAAAAATGTAAAAATAAAAAAAATCATTCTCAGCTTGAAGCTACTCAAAAAAGGTGTGGTATGGGATTTGGCCCACAGGCTGGAGCTTGCCAACACACGTGCTTGAGTTTGAGAACCACTACTGTAATGGAATTCAGAATTCAGGGCTCATACTCAGAGTTACTGGGCATGGGTACCCTCTGGCACTCATGATAGTAAGCACATGACCCAAGGTTCAGAATGGATTCAGATCCAGGTTAGTCAAGAAGATGCAACTCCTTTGCTTGAACTGCTTTGCCAATGCCAACAAGTTAGATTTGGGGCAAAGTTAACAGGGAGAAGGAGCACCTTCCAAAAAAAAGCCAGAGAGTGGGACTGACAGTTTCCTCTTCTCCCACAGCTGCCATTGACAGGTGGAGACAGAAGCCCTTCTTTCTGGAAGGCCATTTAATATCATGTGCTTCAAGCCAGGTGTGGTAGCATGTGCCACCTCATGTCTCACACTCTGCACAGCATCCTGGAATTTCCTGCAAAGACTGAGCAAGTCTTCTAGTTTATCATTCCATTCTGGTGTTTTTGTTCATTTTCTTGATTTGTTTTTGTTTTTCCTTACCTCCATTTGAGGTCAGTCTCTAAAGTTCTCATTTCCTACTGGTGATTTGAGTTCCTCCCAGAACGAATGCCCATAAAAGTGTTCGTTCCCTTCAGGACAATGTGACATCCATCCACAGAGGAGTCATCCAGCCCCACGGCCCCAACGAGACTATCCCACAACTGTCTGTCATAGGGACTTGCCCCAGAGCCGAGGTCTGCCATCACCAACACACCACAAAGGGGACATGCGCAGCCCTGTCTAACTTGGAATCGAGCCAAATTCACACCAGTCTCTTTCAGTGTCCGATTTATTAGGTTCAATATATTTTGATGTCTATACCTCAGTGGAGTTCGTTTTGTTCAATAAGTTTCTCAGAATAACCCATTTCAGGAAGATGAGAGTGATACAATAAGTAAAATAGAGCCAAAAATTAAGTGTAAGATTTACTGTTGACTGAAAGCAAATTGTCCACCTGGGAAGCAGGAACAAGCCCCTCCATGACACACTGTCCCCAAATCTTTAAAAATGAGGAGAAATTACTCAAAGGAATACAGTGGCTTGTGGTTTGATTGTCTAAAATATATTGTGTAGGGCCATCTATAAACAAGATTCTCAGCAGGAAATGAAGCTACAGATCTGTGTAAGAGCCCAGATTAAGGCCATAAAGTAATGCACATGTGACCCTCACCCTTGATGATGAGGCACAGCAACTCTCAAACCTGGCTCTGGCCAAATCTCTATGGGTTCTGGCCAGGGTAGGTCAACCCAGGCAAAGTGGCATTGGTTTGTTTCACAGCATCAAGAGAATAATTAGCTTCCAAAAACAAATGGTTTATTATTTCATGGATTGACTTGAGGATATCAGCTATACCCAACTGCTATAGTTCGGATGTTGAATATCCCTAGAGGTCACAAATTAAAGGCTTGGTCCTTGGGGTGGCGCTACTGGGAGGTGGGAACTTTTAGGAGGTAGAGCTTCATGGGAGGTCCTCAGGTCACTGGAGGTGTGACCTCAAAAGGGATTGTGGGGCCGGGCATGGTGGCGCACACTTGTAATCCCAGTACTTGGAAGGCTGAGACAGGAGAATTCAGGCTCTCGGCCAGCCTCAGCTACTTAGTGAGGCCCTGTTTTAAAATAAAGAATAAATATAGGGCTGGGGGTGTAGCTCAGAGGCAGACTGCCTCTGGGTTCAATCCCTAGTACCACAAAAAAAAAGGGAACCCTGGTCCCTTCCTCTGCCTCTCTTTTGCTGCCTGTCCATGAGGTAAGCAGTTTTGCCCCATCACATTTTCCTGCCATGATGTGTTTGCCCCAGAACAATGGGGCAAATTGATCATGGACTGGATCCTCCAAATCTATCAGCCAAAATAAACCTCTATGCTTTATAAATTGGTTATCTAAGGAATTTGTTATAGTGATGCAAAATTGACTGACACATCAACCCATTGCCAAAACCAACTGCAATTAAAATAAAGATTTGCAGGAGTTAAATAAATTGTGTGTATATACACAATCATAAACTAAGGGATCTGTAGGTCAGAGACCCTTTATTGAAACCTTGACACCTGTAATTGACATGGCACAATACAATGAGACCCTAAGAAGATGTAATGGTGTCACATGCTATCATGTCAGGATCCAGATGCAGAAGACAGAGATGCCAATGAGAACTGCTGATTCATGGTGTATCTGTCCCTGTATAAGCCATTTTCCAGCAAAAGTTTATAAGCAAAATCTATTACAAAATGCACACAACAGATATAGACATCCCTCACTTCGTGTAGTATGTAAACTTCAGGGGGAAATTAGGTGTGGATCAGATTTTAAATGCATTAATTTTAAAAAGCTTGTAACTTAAAAAAATATATATCACCATGACACCTCTTGCAAGCTGAAGAATTCTTTAGTCTAGAAAGTAATTGCTCCCTGGTTTATCTTTTGTGTAAATCTGAACTTTCCCACTTTAAGTGTTTCCCCAAAGTAGGGAATACATCATAATTAGATGAATTTCAATAGACAGCAGAGTAGATCCCTTGAGAGCTATATTTAAATTCTGGCATGATATTGCCCATAAGGCAAATATTATCCCTGACAGCAGCTAAGGGATTTGACTATAATACATACTGATTTTTCATATACAAATAAGTGAAATGTGTAACCACAGCAGGCAATTGTGTTGGCGACCTGACCTCCCTTTCTTTCTGTTGGTGAGGGTGTTTCCCTTCTGGTCTGGATTCTTGCTGCACTCCTGCACCTGATGATCCCTGAGCATCATTAACTGCAGAACCTCCTCAATCCCATAGTCAGTGTCTATTCAAACCCCAGTCTTAATAGTTCCATCTAGGTTGGCAACCTCTCTCTCTCTCTCTCTCTCTCTCTCTCTCTCTCTCTCTCTCTCCCTCCTCTCTTGCCCTCTCCCATTCCCTCTCCCTTTCTCTCTCCCTCTCCTTCTCCCTCTCCCTCTCCCTCTCCTTCTCTGTCTCTATACTGGGCACTGAATCCAGGGGCATTCTACCTCTGAGCTACACACCCAGCCCTTTTTTATTTCCAAACAGGGTCTCACTAAGTCGCTAAAGGTATTGTTAAGTGGCTGAATCTGGCCTCAAATCTGCAATCCTCCTATCTCAGCCTCCCAAGTACTGGGATTACAGTAATGTGCCACCACACCCGGCCATCAACCTGTGCTCTTGCTATTTCTGTTTCAGTGTGTTCATTCCCACAGGTCTATGAAATTGAGGGAATTTCGGATGAGCAATGAGGATGCAACCTGTTTCTTGCCTAGATTTGGAAAAATCCCCATAAATGCTTTTTCAAAATGCCTTAAATCATGCACTGCTATAGTTTAAAAAAAAACAGGGAATGCAAGAACTGCCTTCCTGGTAGGTGCTACCTTGAAGAGCATTAATCTATGCTGACGACCTGACAAGCTCTATAAAGCATGCCCAGAGACATGGCCCCCCTACCTCAGGTCTCATTATTCAGTTGTTTAATGTTCACTACACACACATTAACAAATGCAAGCCCTGGGAATTTGGTCATTGATTTCTGCCATAACAGAAAGAGATTAAGCAGCTTTATCTGAAGCCTCCATTTTAAAATACATCACCTCTTTTCTACCTGCTTGTTCATCTTTGCTGTCTGGGGTGATTTGGGGCCACCTGCTCCTGCACATTCCTCTGCTGCAGGCTCTCTGCTCTGATGGTCCCCACACTTCATCCTCAGTCTCTCCCAAACCCAGCTTCTGGTCCTGTCCTTCATCAACCTCTGTGAAGAGCCCAGATGACAAAGTGTCCTGGTTCCTCTCCCATGAATGGACGTCTGGACCATGGAGGGAGTAGTAGTTCTCTGACCCCTGGAAAGTTGCATAGTCTCTCTTGCTATCATCATTCCTGCTGTCATTTGTTGCTGAAGAGGGCATGTAACCAAAACCAATATGATCCTGGAACAATTTCCTGTTCCCTGCCTTATCACACTACCATGCTGTCATAGGAGCCTTAGCACAGCCCAGCCATTCTCAAATGTGAGCATGCCTCCGTATCTCTTGGAGGAGGAGTTCAACGGGGGACTTACTAGACCCACCCCTGAGTTTCCAGTGTGGTACATCTGGAGAGAAGCCTGAGAATGTGCATGTCTTCCAAGTCTCCAGGTAAAGTTGATGATGAACCACACTTTGAGATCCGCTAGCTTATTGGATAGGCAGAGGGTTTAAAGCCAGAACTACAGAGAGCTGGACCTTTGCTACCAATTACCACTTATGTGACCCGGGCAAGTTACTGAACCTCGCTGAGCCTCAGTTTCCTTATCTTAACAAGAAGGAAAATATGAGCAATCCCATGGGGTTGTAATCATGACAAAAGGGTTTAACATGTGTAAATCCCTCCAAATAATGTTTGTCAGGGAAAGCGTTCAGTAAGTGATCTGCAGCAGCTACTTCTTGCAGCTCATGACAGATTTCTCAAGCAAAGGCTCTGAGGCCCTCAAGTCATCATCAGCTTCAGAGTGGAAGTCTGCATTTTAACAAGGCACCTGGAGAGCTGGTGAACCCTTTGAGGTTTAGAAGTTTAAGACCTTCTTTCTCAAGAGTAGCAGGGAGATTGCTTTGGTCCAAGCCTGTATATTCCCTGGTGGTGGACAATGTGAAGTCTCCCTGGCTCTTTTGAACTGCTGTGGAGAGAGCCCTGTTTACATTTCTCATGGAATTGGAAATTTGAAGCACCGTCATCTCGCCTTCAGCCCTTTCTTGTCTTCATGTTTTATTCCATGTCTGTGGACTTCAAGCTGCTGCAGATTTCCTGCGTGTGATTACCGGGCAGCTGCTGCCGTTGCAAATTCATGGAGACTCAACAAAAGCAATGGTTTACTTATTGAATCAGCAGAAAACTCCTACTCTGGAACTGCAAAACCTAGAAATAATGGCCACCCAAGAGAGGATGCCAGCGATGACCAAGCCAAAGAGGACTGTTTCTTAGAGTCAAACAAAATGAAAGGAAATGCCTTCGCTGCTAAGGAGTCTCACAGCTCTGGGTGCTTTTCCTCCATCTTCAAATTCAAGTGCCAGTAACATGCTGAAATTGCCCTTTGACATCAGTCAGTTCATTCTGTTGTAAGCCCAGCATATTAAGACTAATGGTGACCTAGGACCAGATGCGATTTTAATTTTCTAAGACAATACAAGCTTCTTTATGAGTTCTTACCCTGTTATGAAATTTCATAAATTCAACTCAGTGACTCACACGCTTTCATGCCATAATCACTTAGGAAGCTAATTAAGAAGGACAACTCACAGCTCCCCCATACCACCACAACCTGACCCTGCGGTCCCGGGTATTTGCATTTTAACAAACTAAACATCCCAAGAGCTCTGTGCTGCATAGACCTTTAACCTCAGCCTGGGAAATGCAGCACTCTGCAATTCTTACTTCGCATGCACAATCACGTCGTTCTTTCCTGGGGCTGCCCAGGGCTTCTGTAGATCAAGCCAATTTCTCCTCTTCTCTTTCCTTCCATCACCATCTCCTGCTTTTCCCTATCTGAGAAGGCAATCAGCCTATCAATTTACAAGTTGTATTTGGAGTATCATATTAAGTGTTCATCTGCAGAAATCCAGAAATAGCTTGGTAGGAAGGGGGGGATCTTCAAATTGTCTTTCCCTTGAGGCCAGAATTTATATAGCTCGCCAAGGGGATTTGGGCAGCAAAAACAAACAGGTTGTGTGGGAAGAATGAAGCTGAAAGCAAGTCATTTCCCCTTCTGGGACCCCCTTCCTCATCCATGACTTAATAATTAGCACTGTCCAACGCAGTAGTGGCTAGTCCCCTGTGCATGCTGAGCACTTGGAGCATGGCCAGTCCAAAGTGAGATGTGTTCCAAGTATAGCATGCACGCTGGGTGTGGAAGACTTATGTAAAAAAGACAAGTATGAAAAATTGTAAATATCTCACTGATACTTTTTATATTGGCTCCATGTTGAAATGGTAATTTTTTAATAACCGAGTTAAGCAAACTGTATTATTAAGTTAATTTTGCTCATTTCCTTTTCCTTTTTTAAGGTAACTACTAGAAAATTTTAAAACATATACGTGGCTAACATACCTCTATTAATGTTGACCCAGAACTGCATTGTCCAGTATGATAGCCACAAGCTATCTGTGGCTATTTAAATAATTTAAATTAAGGTAAATTGAAAATTCAGCTCGTCTGTCACTCTGGCCGTATTTCAAGTTCTCAATAGCTACAAGTGGCTAGTGGCTACCATATTTGGTGGGCAGATACAGAACATTTCCATCTTTGTGGAACGTTCTGTTGTACAGATCTAACCTAGTAGTTTCATACCTCCCTAAATTAATTTTTACAGAATATTCTGAATTCATTTGTATGATTTCTGCTGGAAATTTCACTCTGGTCCAGCCCAAACCCAAGTAGTTTCTCTTCTGCTCAACTCGTGGATTATGTCTGTCTCCTGGTTCTGAAGGGCCCTGCGGGGGAAGCAGAAGTCCAAACAAGCCACCGCTCACGGCTGTTCTCGGGCTGATCTCCTAGACCCTACTCTCCTAATCCCAGATCACTGTATTAGTTTCCTATTGCTGCTGTAACAAATGACCATGACCTTATCAATTTACAACAACACTAATTTATTCTCTTATAGTCTGGATGTTGAAATCTAAAATCAAATGTCCGCAAGACTGTGTTCATTCTGGAGGCTTCCAAGGAGAATCTGTTTCCTTACTTTTTCCAGTTCCTAGAGGCTGCCAGCATTTCTTGGCTCATAGCCACATCTCCCTACTCTGTTTTCATCTCCACACAGTCTCTCCTTCTTCTGATTTTCTGCCTCTTTCTTATAGGGTCCTTGTAATCCATCTCAAAATCCTTAATTTAATTATATCTACAAAGTCCCTGTGACATGTTCATGGTTTCTTGGGATTAGGATGTGGACATCTTTGGGGGGGCCATTACTAGCCTGTGCAATACCCAACCAGAAAATCAACAAACCTTATCTGACTTTTGCATGGCATGTGAAGAGGACAAATAATTGTGTATAATCCAAGGAAACCTTTAACTCTACATAATAAAAATATTAAAATGCCCTCAAAGAAGTCAAACAACTGTAAAAACTTCAGGAATCATACAAAGTGTGTGTGCAGGAAATTACATCCCTGCCCCACCCACCCCCTGGGTCCAGCAGGTAAAAAAAGGGGGCTCAAAATGCAGAGTAAAAAATTAAATGAGAGCTGGGGGTGTAGCTCAGTGGTAGAGCATGTGTTTAGCACGTGCAAGGCCCTAGGTTCCATCCCCGGCATAAATAAGTAAATAAATAAATAATAAACAAATGATCCTTTCAAATAAAATCTTTGTTCTAGTTACACTAATTGACAAATGTGGAAGATTGGAGGAAATTCCAATAAGATCCTAACGAGGGCTGGAGAATGGGGACAACGCTACCTTGAAGATTTCATACATACAGCAAGCTCTTCCGTGCCAGCTTCTGTGCTGGTCACTGAGAACAAGACACAGAGCAAGGTGCTCGCCTCCGCCTCGAGTCAGCCTCCTCCAAACCCTTTTATTTCCAGAATTTAAAAATCAAGTTCCCCGCCGGGTGTGGTGGTGCACGCTTGTAATCCCAGTACTTGGGAGGCTGAGACAGGAGGATCGCAGGTTCGTGGCCAGCCTCGGCTACTTAGTGAGGCCCTCTGCATCTTAGTGAGACCCTGCTTCAAAATAAAGAATAAAAAATAAGGCTGGGGGTGTAGCTCAGAGGTAGAATGCCCCTGGGTTCAATCCCCAGTACCACAAATAAATAAATAAATAAATAAATAAAAATCAAGTTCCAGTGCTGGTGATGTAGTTGAATGATAAAGAGAGTGGCTAGCATGTGTGAGACCAGTCCCCGGCACAATGAAAGACTAAAGAAAAATAATATTAAATAAAATAAAAATCAGCTTCCTCTCTCTAAAAAAAAAAGCCGATTTTCAGAAATGCCTTCATATGTTCAGAACCAAGGAAGTAAATTTCTTTTCCACTGCACATTAAAAACTGATAAAAATTTCAAACGAAGGAAAGGAAAAAATGGGTGCAATATAGTGGGGATCTTTTTATAGTACCGGAGTGTGAGAATGTTAATTAAAGGAATCTCAGAGTCAGAGAGGATCTGAGAAAGAAGGAGTGAAGACTTAATTTTGGGTGTTGTTTCATCAGGTTAAAACAAAACAGTTCTATGAGTTACTTGTGGCTGTTCTCAGGAACTTCATGGGCCCCAAAAAGCTCCAGTTGGAATTGTAATGTGTGGCAGACTAATTTAAGAACATCTCTTACCCTAGTAAAGGACCCATTAATAGTGAAGAGAACAAATTAGCAAATCCTGGTGCATTAAGTGAGCAGAGCAGAATGTTAGACATCGTTGGAACGGTGTTTTGCAAAGAACCACACTCACCCATTTTTCAAAACAGAAGTTAAGAACTCAGCAGTTGTGCATGCTGACTGGACCGAGAGGTTCCAAAACCTAGTCTCTCTGTATTTCATCACCTCCCTAGAAATGCCTTCCCTGACCAGCCACATCCTATCAAACACAGCGTCTCCTACTTCCTAGTGCTAGCAAATATTTATCAAGGGCTTTCCAGATGTTGTGATTTGTGCTTTACATTGATTAACTCTTTTGTGATCTTCTATTGGTGCGTTGTAATTCTACATCACAGTGAGATTTGAAGTGAAACAAACATGCATGCACACGTGGTGTGTTTCCTTCCGCATCCCACCCCGCTCCCCCACCTCCCTCCCCACGCATGTGAGTGAGATTGGCAGTGAGACCTTCACATATTGTTGTAGCACTATTTGAACTGTTGCCTTCTTCAATCTTCCTTTGTCCCCCAATCCCACTCCACTATTTCTACAGGTCTCTCTCCTCCTTTATCTGAAGTTTCCTCTTTTCTCCCTAGCTTCCACATGTGAGAGAAAACGTACAATCCTTGACTTTCTGAAACCGACTGGTCTCACTCAGCAGAAACTTCTCCAGTCTTCTAATATCTCACAACCCTGTGAAGTGGGCACTTCTTCACATTTTCATTCTCATCTTTAAAATAAGGAAAATGAGGGCAAAGAGAGAATGATTATCCATAGCTAAATAGTTGAGTTGTTCTCAGAATTTAACCCCATTGCAGCCCAGCTCCTGCCTGGCCTCTTGACCACCATGCCCCCGTCTCTCTCACATTACCTGCATATATACTTTCAGCAGATTTTACAATCTAGATAATGTCTTGTGTAGTTATTTAATTATAATCAGTGTGTGGGCAAAGGCTTCTTTTCCATCACTGGATCCCCGATATCTGCCGTATGGTGGACACCCAACAAGTATTTGTTGCATGAATGCATAGATGGATGAAGGGTTGGTTGGGATCAGGGGGTTAAAACATGTACATCAATGACTGTGCTTATCAAAGCAGCCACAATTGTTTCACATCTGGGTGACCGCGGGCAACATGAGCAAATCATTTTGTTCCAAGTGGTTGGGTAATGTCATCTGTGCATTATATGTTTTTCAGAACAGATTTACTACTCTGGCCCTGTCGATAATCTTGGATTCGAAATTCCTGAGGTAAGGTTTGAATTTTCTGTTTTGTATTGTTCCTTAATTATTGCATCAAAAAGTTCATTTCTTGAAGGAGGAGGACAGAAGTAGAAGGAGGGGGGGAAGGAGAAGGAGGAGGGGGGCAGGAGGAGAAAAAGAAAGGGGGAAATTAAGGAGTAAAACAGCTAGCCGGGCGTGGTGGCGCATGCTTGTAATCCCAGTACTTTGGGAGGCAGAGACCGGAGGATCCGGGTTTGCGGCCAGCCTCAGCTCTCTCTCTCTCTCTCTCTTTCCCTGTCTCTCTCTATCTCTACCTAGTGAGGCCCTCCGCAACTTTGTGAGACCCGGTTTCAAAATAAAGTATAAAAAATAGGGCCGGGGGCGTAGTGCGGAGGTAGAACGCCCCTGCGTTCAATCCCTGGTACTGCAAAAAAAAAAAAAAACAGCTTAAAACTTTTCCATAGGTCATTACTAAGAAAACCCTTTCTCAATAAAGCCGCTATGCCATGGTGGGCCTTACAAGTGCTTGGTGTACCTTTGTCGTTTTAGTATTTAGCATCTTATGTGCTGTTAAACATTTGAGGATCCTCCAGGCACTGACCCCACAGAGAGGGATACCAGCCTCTTGTCCACAGGATTGCTGGTGTCTGTGGGGCTCCATATGGCTAGAGTTTCTTGGGGTGTGTGGGAGGCACCACATGCAGGCTGTGATCTGTGCTCCAGTGAAGCTGGCAGTTCAGAGAAAGGAAGATACATAAAACTGCAATGGCTTAAATGTCTCCTGAGTTATCATCCTTTCATTATTACTCATGAATGTGTCTTGGTCTGTTTTCTGTTGCCATAACTGAATACCACAGACTGGGTAATTTATACTAAAGGTTTATTCAGCCCGTGGTTCTGGAGGCTGGGAGCTACAAGGTTGAGAGGCCACATCTGGTGAGGTCCTTGTTGCTGGGACTCTGTAGAGTCCCAAAGTAGCACAGGGCATCACACGGTGAAAGGAGTATGAACAAAAGAGAGGACCAAACTGGCTTTTATAACAAACCATTAACCCGTAAATGGGTTAATCCACTCATGAGGCCAGAACTGTCACGAGCTAATCACCTTTTAAAGGTCCCACCTGCTCCCACCGCTGAATAGCTCATAAATGGGGATTCAATTTTAACATGAGTTTTGGTTCAAACCATATTAGGCTGCCAGAAAGTCAATAAAAAAGCTCACATCCTGGATGTTCACTGTCAAGACTCACAGATAACAAGAATTTTCTACAAATTTCTTAAAAAGTAAAATTACATCCAGGCGTAGTAGCACACACTTATAATCCCAGTACTTGGGAGGCTGAGACAGGAGGATTGCAGGTTCACAGCCAGCCTCAGCAACTTGTGAGGCCCTCTGCAACTTAGTGAGACCCTGTTTCAAAATAAAGAATAAAATAGGGCTGGGGGTATAGCTCGGAGGTAGAATGCCCTGGGGTTCCATCCCCAGTTCTGAAAAAAAAAAAGTAAAATTGCCGGGCGTGGTGGCACACACTTGTAATCCCAGTACTTGGGAGGCTGAGACAGGAGGATTGCAGGTTCAAGGCCAACCTCAGCAACTTGGCAAGGCCCTCAGCAACTTAGTGAGACCCCATTTCAAAATAAAACAGGGCTGGGGGTGCATCCCAGGGGTAGAATGCCCCTTAGTTCTATCCCCAGTACGGTAAAAACAAATAAATGAACAAAAATAATGTGACTTATAAAATGTCTGAATTCAGGCCACTCTGACATAAGCAATAAGTTTTCAATATGTTATTCCTGTAAGAATCTTATAGAACAAAATGAAAAGGATTGTGAGAAGTAGTAATTTTAAATTTTTTGTTTTTAACTTCTGTTCTGTTGTCCAAATCCCAAAGGAGGCTTAACAGAGTCTCCTTCTTCATAAAGAATCTCTTCAACTTATTTTCATTTCTGGTTGCTAACAATTAATTTCCATTTTGCAAAGTAGCCCTTTTTTTAACCAGTTACCTGTAGCAATTGCTATGAAATAGGAAAGAAAAGAACTTATTGAAGTCATAGAAAAAATTCACCAGAGATATAAAAAGCATTACAGGTATTCCTCTATTTATGATGGGGCTGTTATCCAGGTAATATTCTGTAAGTTGAAAATATCATAAGTCAAAAATGCATGCAATGGTTCTATTCCTAGTCTTCTGAGGAACCAGCGTGTGCATATTTTGCATGTATGTTTGTATCGCTTTGAACCTCATTATGATGTATAATTACAATGAACCAATAAAAGTATGAAAGCTGGGCATGGTGGTGCACGCTTGTAATCCCAGTACCTGGGAGGCTGAGACAGGAGGATTGCAGGATTGCAGGTTCCTGGCCAGCCTCAGCTACTTAGTGAGGCCCTGCACAACTTAGTGAAATCCTGTTTCAAAAATTAAAGAATAAAAATAGGGCTGGGGGTGGAGCTCGGAAGTAGAATGCTTCTGGGTTCAATCCCCAGCTCTGCAAAATAAATAAATAAATAAAAATAAAAGTATGAAAATATTCAGTCTTTCCTTCACACACAATAGGTGTGTGTAATACACTTAACCTATTGAACATCTGAGCTTAGCAACACAGCACGCGGTAGTGTTGGCTGTCTCCCCTTGTGACAGTGTGGCTAAGTGGGAACCGCAGCTTGTTATCACTATCCAGATCAAGAGAGGACCACACTGCACATGGCTATCCCGGGAAAAGATCCACATTCAAAATTCAAAGTACTTTTTTCTACTGAATGGATGTCTCTCTCAAGTCACCAGAAGTCACACCATTGTGAGTCGGGAACCATCGGTACTGCAGTCATCTACAGAGCTTGCTGGAAGAGCAGCGCCTTTGCTTTCCAGCCAATAACAGTGCTCAAGGACACAGGGCCCAGTGTGAGGACAAAGCCATGGCCGCGTCTCCTGACCCTGGGCCTGCTCCTCCTCCCCTCATGAGGTTCATGCCTGGGTAGCAGATGCCAGGAAAGCACCTGGTCCGGCCTTGCCTCCTGACACCTGCGCAGACCCAGCCAGGGACAGGGCCCACTGAGACACATCCCACACACGCACCTATTCCGCAGAGTGTCTGTGAGCCTTCGTCCTCAGAGGGGCTCTCCCCACTGGCCGCCGGCAGCCACAGTCTGCTCAGGCTTCCCTGCCCACAGGCAGCCTGCAAAGCTGGGAGGCTCTTCTCTCCTCAAATGGGACAGAGACAGTTGATAGGCTCTGGTTTCAAAAGACCCACCCACCTCCCCTCCTCCAACCAAACACCCTGGAGATGGGCTCTGGGCTAACGGTGGTCTCTGCTTGGACAAAACCTTTTCCATTCAGTACTTGATCCTCTTCAGTGGTTTTCTTTCCTTTCTTTCATTTTTTTGTTTGTTTTGTTTTGTTTTGTTTTGTTTTGTTTTGTTTTGTTTTGTTTTGTTTTGTTTTGTACTGAGGATTGAATCCAGGGGCATTCTACCTCCAGGCTACACCCCCATCCCTATTTTCTATTTTTATTTTGAAACAGAGTCTCACTAAGTTGTTGAGGGTCTCTGTAAGTTGCTAAGGCTGGCCTTGAACCTGTGATCTTCCTGTCTCAGCCCCCCAAGTACTGGGATTACAGAAGTGCACCACCATGCCCTGCCCTTGATAGTCTTTTCTTTTCTTTTTTCCAGTCTGTTTTTTAAATATACTTTTATTGGTGCATTATAGTCTCACACCATAATGTAAATCATGTTGACAGTGACATAGAGCACTTGATGGGCTTTCCTCCACTTTTTCTTTTGTTGTTTCTTTAGATAGGTAGGTATTATTTTTAGTTGACACATAATAATTATATAAATTTATGGAGTATAGTGTGACATTTTAATGTATGTATACAATGTATCCAGTCAGAGTAATTGGCATATTTATCACCTCAAACATTTATCATTTCTTTGTGCTGGGAACATTCAAAATCTTCTCTATAAGCTTGTTTTCCTTTTAACATACCAAATCCTTTGGCCTAAATTGAAGTCCTGCCTGTAATCCTACATGTGTCTGTGACTTCTGTTTTCCAAATTAGAATTTAGAGGTCCTTTGGCCTCCCAAAGCATATGGACAATGTGTAGGTCCAGCCTGAATCGTATACTACCAAGGATGCAATGACACATTCCTGACTCACAGACCCAGTGCCCTCCTCCACAGCAGAAAGTGAGCTCTGTCTACCTGCCTCCAGACTGACACGGTGGCCCAAATCCTCTTACCAGAGTGTCTACATCTTGTCATTCATAATCTAGAACACCTTCCTTCAAGCACTGCACGATCTCTTAGGCTCACAAAGCAATGATGAAAAAGTCATTTGGTCTTCAACAAATTTTCAGGGTTTGTTCTTACATGCCCAGGGAGAGTTAAAAGAAGAATAGATGGTGGTGTGATTCTGGCAATGGTGACATGGTGATGGTGGTGATGAAATACAATCATATATAAATTTGAGTTGGCCTTTGTTCATCATTAGTTCTCTAACTTTATACTGCTTTGGTTAAATTCCTAGCACTGCTCGTAAGATTATAGCTGCTTGATATTTGACATATAGAAGCACAGAATCCTCCAGTTGAATGACACCTGAGAATTGCTCTAATCAGTCCTCACACTCGAGGCACCATACGGAGCACAGCCTAGCTCTTTCAAATGTAATTTCCAAGCCAGTCGTGGTGGTGCACACTTGTAATCCCAGTACTCGGGAGGCTGACACACTAGAATCTCAGGTTTGAGGCCAGCCTCAGCAACTTAGTGAGGCCCTCAGCAACTTGGCTAGGCCCTATCTCAAAATAAAAAATAAAGCCGGGCGTGGTGGCGCACACTTGTAATCCCAGTACTTTGGGAGGTGGAGATCCGGGTTCACAGCCAGCCTCAGCTCTCTCTCTCTCTCTCTCTCTCTCTCTCTCTCTCTCTCTC
>PVJS01001948.1:0-90198 GCA_004027185.1 Glis glis
AGTGCTGGTTCATGAGGGAGGAAAAGGAAGAAGGCCAGAGAAGGCAACCAGGAGACAAGGAAAAGAAGGTAGACTTGGGGGTGGGGGGAGACAGAGAAGGCCACGTCACTGGGAGCTTTGTGAGTGCTGTCAGTCCTGCCACGGGTCCTGCCCCCCCCGGCAGGGCTGAGCTTCACCATCCAGCCTTCCACCACTGCAGTCCTTGTAGCTCCAGAGCGAAGTGCTCTTGATCTGACCCACGTTCCTGGTGAAGGGCGTAGCGATGGGATTGGATCAACATGTGCAACTCAGGCAAAGTCCTCACTTTTGGGGCTTTAGGGAGTCTTTACTGTGCCAAGGTGCATAGTCAGTTTGAAGGTTTGAAACTTTTTTTTTTCAGAACATACCAACATGCTCTTTCACAGTAAGAGAGATGTTTTCAGAGGTCCAAGCTGGGTGCAGTTTGGAATCTCTCCAAGGAGGTTCTGCACCTCCCTTTAAAGTTCTTTCCTCTCTCCCTTGTTAGCACCAAAGAACTCCAGTTTTAGTAGGGACTGTGGGACCCTTTGCTTTTGATGAAGCACCACTTAGCCACCATCAGTCCTGTGGCGTACTGAGTTTCAACTCTCCTGTTAGTGTAGCTGGTCTGGGTGATGTGCCAGCTGAGAGGGGGTGTCAGAGGGGACATCATCTGATTGTTTCGCATCTTAGCCTTTGGGTGGTCTTTCAGAGGTCCATAAGTGATAAGTTCTCCAGTTTCAAAAGATGGACTTCCCAGATGGGAACTGGCACTTCTGAACTACTTGGGACCGAAAGCTCCACTGCCATTTCTTGGGCACTAGAGTAGAAGGCTTGCTGCTTATGATTCCTTCCTTGGGAAGGAATCCAAGAGAGAGGCTGTGTAGGGACAGAAAGTAGTGTCTTCTTGGGTTGGAGAAAGATGGCATTCCAATGATCACAGCCTTGGGTGAGGGTACTGAGGAATCCTGAGGTGTTTGGCAGGTGTCAACTAATAATTTTGATGGAACTACCAGCTTCAGGGATGCCTGAAAGCCATTATGAAATCAGATGCTTTAAGGCACTAACTCCAGGTTTGACAATTCCTTTTATCTAGTGCAGTCATCATTGGTTAGTACCTATTGTTTTGGGTGAAAAGTTCAGGGCTTATATTTAAATAGACCCTTTTTAAATTTACTATCAGTTGAGTAGGGAAGGACAAACAGATTTTAAAAAGCAGCCAGGGTGCTTATGACTTCTGGCTATTCTCTGGCTTATTTGAAAACCTATTAGGGGCCATTTTGTTCCAGCATGGTGGAGTTGAACCTCACATTAACATTTAAAAAAATGTGCATTTTTATTAAGGGATCATTTAAAGCAGAGAACAGTGTTATAAGCCTTCATACCCATTATCCAGCTTCAGCACTTACCAATCTGGCCAACCTTTCTGCTTTGCTTCTGCCCAGTTCACCCTCATTATTGTGAAGCATGTCTCGAGCACTGTAGAATTTTGTCTAGAAATATTTTCAGCATGTAGCCCTAAAATACGGACTCCCTTTTCTAAATGTAATGATGATACCAGTATATAATATCTTTCCAGATCATTATAGTTCTACAGTGTCATTGAGTATCCAGTATTCACATTCCCCCATCAAAAAGAAAATAAAAATATAAACACATATGTAAGTATTTGAAAGAAACCAGATAAAATCCACGCATTGCGATTGGTTGGTATGTTCTTTGTGCCATTGCTTATCTGTAGGTTTTAGCCCCATATTTTTGTTGAAACTGTAGATTTGTTCTGTGTGGTTTTTCAGTTTGAATTATGCTGATTGCATTCCTGTGGTAATTAACATCTTCTATTCCCTGCATTTCCCGTAAATTGTTGATTTAGAGGTTTGATCATATTCAGGCTTGTTTTTTTTATTTTTTTCAAACGAGAGTACTGGATAGGTGGTGTGTTCTTTTGTCCTACTTTCTGTCTCTTTTTGGTATACCTTTGGGTATTTTTGGGTATTTGCAAAAATTTGTGTTTTTTTGGTCTAATGGTTGCCTTTACACTGATACCTTTATATAGTACTCTTCTTTTTTTTTGTTGTGGGGAAGAGGGCTCTTTTCTATTGGCTTCTCACTGTGAGTAACATTTAAATTAGCCAGTAGCCTGGTCTTTTCTCCCCTGAGCTGGGGATTTGAAGAAATATGTTTTTGCTCCTAGCTGAAATCTATAAATCAGTGAGCATATCTGTTTTCAGAACTTCCCCTCTTCCCCATTTTTCAGATGGCTGTACCAGAACGACTCTGAGCGTGCACAGTAATCAGATCATCGGTAGACCTCATCACTTAGACTCTGAGCGTGCACAGTAATCAGATCATCGGTAGACCTCATCACTTAGACTTAGTTCTCAGGTGAATGTGTCTTTAATGCGGCCTCCACCCCCCTCTGTGCCTTTCCTTTCTGAAGCTCTTCCTGTGACAGAGGCCTTGGGAGGCACCCCTGGGAGGAATTTCCTGAATTACATGTTCACTGCAGCTTCTCTGTAGTCTTTCTACTTAAAGTTCAGGTGGCTGATAAAAAAAATTCTTGGCCCGTTGTATCTTTGCGCAGGTATCATTAATATGTCACTATATTGTCTTTTTCCATAAAGTGTTGTCAAAGTGTCATGATAATCTGATTTTTGTTTCCTCACATTTGACTTGGTATGTGTGCTCAGATACCCAAAGGAATGCTTTCTATCTTTCTTCTTGGAAGTCCAGTAGTTTTATAGTACCGGCTCCTGG
The DNA here is from genome assembly GCA_004027185.1 of Glis glis. NCBI lineage: Eukaryota > Metazoa > Chordata > Mammalia > Rodentia > Gliridae > Glis > Glis glis. The sequence continues at coordinate 2,755 of PVJS01001948.1, forward strand.
GTTGATTTTTCCAGGGACATGATGTGCTGCTTTAAAATACAGTTTCAAGCATTCTCCCTATTTTCCTCCAGTAAAGATTTCTTGAATTATAGTATTTACCATTTGTTCTGTTCTTCCTTGGCTTTGGAACTCCCATTATGTGTGTGTTAGATCTTCTTTGCCTGTCTTCTATAGCTATACTTTCGCTCAAATGCTTTTAATCCCTTTATAATTTGTTTGAATTTAAAAATTTCTTTGCCATCTTCTAGTTCATGTAAGGCACTATTGGTTTTTCTTAAAAAAACAACTGGAATTCTTTTCTGTTATTCACTGAGTTTTGCTGTACTTTTAGGAGGGCTGGGTCAGTGTAGCTTTTCTAGCATCACAGATCTGAGGGACCCTCTTAGGTTTTTTCATGAAGCAGTAAAACATGGACTGTACCCTCCTAATCCTAAAATCTTACTTTCTTTTTTTTTTTTTTGTGGTACGGGGATTGAACCCAGGGGCATTCTACCTCCAAGCTACACCCCCAGCCCTATTTTTTATTCTTTATTTTGAAACAGGGTCTCACTAAGTTGCGGAGGGCCTCATTAAGTAGCTGAGGCTAGCAGCGAACCTGTCTCAGCCTCCCAAGTACTGGGATTACAAGCATGCACCATCACGCCCTGCTTCATCTTACTTTCTTTTGTCCCCACCCCTCCAGACCTTTCTTCCCTTCACCCCTGTTGTACTCTTCTTAGGTTCCATCCCCAGCAGTTTCTTCTCAGGGTGGGGCTTTGTCCTTGGTTATTAGTTCAAACCTATCAGATCCCTCCTCCCACTCCAGAATATTCCAGACATTAGACACAAATCATCCCAGTGCCTCCGTATTCACTAGTAAAACTGGAACCTGCAAAGTCCTCTCCCAGCTGCTGTGGCCATTCTCAGACGACCCTTTGCTCCCCACCGAATACCTGATGGCAATCCTTGCACTGCTGGACGTGTGTCCCCACCCTCACATACAGGGCTTCCGGGATACCTTATCACCTAGTGTTGTTGTACATGGCTCCGGTGTTTTTTATTCTTCTCTGTTTCCCTTTTCTTAATGGTTGAGGAGATTCAACAACTATGCTACCACGCGTGTAGCCATTGCCACCTTCCCAGAGTCTGTATTGACGTTTTACCATAATTTTTTTTAATCTTTGGCTCTACCAAATCTGGACCAAAGTGAAATATGAAGTCCATGGTAGCTAGCTGCTTTAAAAAATAATTTTCTTCCAAAATTAAGTTATTAAAATTTTATTGCAGAGACAAAAGTTAGTGGTTGTAAATGATCTGAAAGCTGATTAGTATGGAAATGAACACTCTCCGCCCTCCTGACATTAGCTCTCTAAGTTTATGGTTTATGACAAACATAATGGTTGAAATCATCTGAGTACCAGGAAGCTCACTGCTAAGCTGTTGTTTCTGAGCAGAATTTATACGAAGCGACACCCTTCTGCCATTATTGTTTGATATATGATTTCTGAAGGAGGTAGTGCTATTTTATGGTTCTGGAAGCATTAAACCACACATATACTCTTAATATTTTCTAATAAAGATAATATCATTACTTAATTAGGTGCATTTTCCTCTCTCAGCTTTTTTCCCCAGTGAAAAATTTGCATATCTCTAATTATAGTCATTTGAAAAAAAAATGCTGCCAGGGCTTGACATAATATTAATTTAGATTTCCAAAAATACTAAATTTCCTTCCTCCAACTTGAGTTTCTTCCAATTGGCCATTGATTTAAATTACCATACTAAAAGGTTACAATTTTAGAATTGGCCTCTTTTCCCCCTTGCTTTTTTAGGGATGGTCATTATTCTAAAGCCACATAAGGAAGAAGTAAAATATTCTCCATGGGAATATTGGAAACTTTCTTTCTTTTTTTTTTTGAAGACAGAACAAGATTGTTTTCAGATATCCCCTCTTGTTTTCTACAAAGACTTTGAGAGGAGATCATTTCGCACGCAGGGATGCTCATTAAGAATTCTTTACAAAAGGGAAGCAGGCTAAATGTACTGCTCTAAGCGAATGTCACCCCCAGAAAAATTAAGAGAAAAGTGAGCACTCATTAAGCAAATTGACCAGCAAGCGTTCTGATGAATGTTGAAACAAATTTGAATAAACCAATTTTGTCCATTAGTGTGCTTTTAAACCCATGTGATTGTTTTGGTCTAATTATTTTCTATTTTGTTTATTCAAATGTGGAATGGCTGCAGAATTAACTATTGTAGCAATTATCTGATTAGCAATTTAGGAAATTGGTGAATGATATCTAACTATGCACCAAAAACTGCTTGGTATTTGACGGGACCCTGCATAAGAATAGGGCCTGTGTAAGGACATGTGAGTGTCCTTTGCTGTCTTTTGCTCGATGTGAGTGGGGCTCGGGGGCCCCCCATGGATGAACATGGACTGGGGACGTGGGCGCTGGGCCCTCAGCCTTAGTGCACCAGATTGCGGTCTGATGTGCTGCAGAAGTTGTCTTTGCCACCCGGTGTCACTATTCTGGAGTCCTGTAGCTGTGACTGGTGCATTCTGCAACATTTCCCACTTTGAAAGCTTAGGGATTCAAAAAATCTGTGCCCGACTGGCTGCCAAGCCTTGTCAGGGGGACCCAGCGCGAGGCCGATTTCTAGGTGTAAAAGCCAGGCAGATTCGCTCACTCAAGAAAATCTGTTTTTGCAGGTTTGCTTTCAGTTCCAAGATACAGATACTGGTATTTCTTGCTTCACGAATGCCCTGGGTTTGCGTTTCTTCTGCTAGGTGACTGACTGCCTTGTGGGGCAGAGGGTCACCAGTTCTCCAAGTGTCGCCAGGACCAGCAGTATCTTCAGCTCCTTGCACCTGGTAGAGACCCCGGACCTCCCTCCCTTGCCACCTGCTGCATCGGAAAACCAGCGATCTCCTTTAACAAGCGCGGCATAGGAGTCTGCCCTTGGCTGAAAAGTTTGAGAACCACATTGGTTTGGTTTGGACTTTGTCACCACACCAGGCTAGAGGCCTTTTGAATTCCTTAAAGGTCAGCAGAGGATACAGTTCTCAGTTCTCCTCTTTCTGTCAGACTAAGAAAGATAGGAGTTTCAGTTAGTCCAGACAGAAAAACAGACAATTTTAGTACCGTGGGACAGCACAGAGGCTTCCAGAAATGTGCACCTTGCAGAGGGGAAAGGGGAAGGGAAGGCCCCTCTAGAGGTGATCTTTTATTATTATTATTATTATTGTTATTATTATTATTATTTTGTGGCACTGGGGATGGAACTCAGGTACAGTCTACCTCCGAGCTACATCCCCAGCCCTATTTTATTTTTATTTGGAAACAGGGCCTCGCTAAGTTGATGAGATTCTCAGTACTTGCTGAGACTGGCCTCAAACCTGTCTCAACCTCCCAAGTACTGGGAATTACAGGCGTTCGCCATCACACCCGGCTTAGAGGTCATCCTTTAAAAGAGCAAATATGATTGTCACCCACCCCGATTATAACCTTTCAGAGACTGCCCAGTGCTCTTAGAATAAAATGTCCTTTTAGGTCCACCAGTTTCCATTTTGCACAGGACACCTTGCCGGGTCCTTTGCTCTCAGAGCTCCCTTTGGTCCCTAAAGGTGTCTGGCTTCCTGTCCTGTGCCCACTGGCAAGGGCACCGGGTGCACCTCAGATTCCCATCCCAAGTCGCCCTTGGAGTCCTCTGGGGCCTACCCAGGGGGGTCAGGTCAGCACTCCCTATGGCTCTTCACAGGCATCACGTTGTAATTATGTGATTGTATAATCACAGGTTTACACTTATGTAAACTCCACGGGTGGAGGTGGGAGGCCTGTCTGATTCCCTGATGCCCTGAGGATCCAGCACACTGCAAGCCTTCAGGATACATTTCTGGATGAATGAATGGTGTGTGTGGCAGGGACAGTCCTCACCTTTAATTCAAGGCCATGTCCCTGCGCTGGCTGACATATCCAGTTTTGATAGAGGTGTCACCTAATGAGTTCTAGGAAAGCTCATCTAATCCTATGACTGGAAAGATGGGTCCCTGGCCAGGTGGCAGCCGCATCGCATGACTTGGTTCTAATCTTGGGTCTGGCTCCGGGGCATCTGGGAGAGGATGTTCCTGAGTATTAGTATTCCAGGGACACGGCAAAAGGAAAAATCCATTGCTCTTTATCAGATGGTGGCCGTAGCAAGTGGGTCAGAAACCAGCAGCCTGAATAGGAAAGGTGGCACCAGGAAGTTTTCAGGGAAGTGACTGTCGTCCTTTCTTTCCTGGAAAGAACCGCTTTCAAGAACCACTGCCTCCTGTGCTCAGGGAAGTGGATGTTGGGGTGCTGTGTTTCTTCCCACACACTTCCAAGTCCAGTTAAGAGAAGGACAGTGATAGACCTCTTTGCCTGTTTTCATCGGTGTGCCTTGGCCTGGCTAAAGCTGGGCTTTGCATTCCTATTCTAGAAGGTGAAAGCTTAGGAGCTGCCTCCTAGTCAGTTGCGCAAAGGTGGGGTCATTTTCCTAAAATAAGAAACTCGGGCTTGTTGGTATTTAATATAAGGATTGGCAATAGCATGCTTGTATGTCATTTATAAAAATGCCCACACACAGAGTACAGGCTCAAAATTTTCTTTAAAGATAGGCAGTTCAGGACCTAGAGGGTAAAGATGCTCACATGCTTATAGGAATCTTGCTTTTTTTTTTGGTAGAGGAGCTGGTAATCTGTTGGTCATTTGCAAATAAGGGGTGTGTGAGTGTGTGTGTGTGTGTGTGTGGGTGTGTGTGTGTTTACACTGGGGGCTCAACATACTCTCATACCTATTGTAAACTCCTGCTAGATTACATGTAATAAAACACACAGTAAGTTTGGGAACAAAAGTCATAAATACAATTTTGTAAGAAATGTGTGAGAACAGTTACAATTTGCGGACTTGCTCAGAAGTGTTGTATAAGTTTGTGTTCACCACATGCCACTTTTCCTCACAACTTCAGTTCCTTCCACACCCCCCTTGCCCTGGTCCTGCCTTCCTGCCCATTTTGGATGTCAGGGAGGCAGTCCCATGGACTTCCCCCATGGACTTACCCCCTTAGCCTCTGTTGCTGTCACATGCTGCAACCCCAGCAATACTAGTAACGACAGAGACATTTATTGAGCAGAAGGTACTTAAAGGATTTGGAGATGATGAAGTCAACTATTTAGAGATGACCCTGAACTGTTTTACCCCCAAGTTATAGATGTCACACCTGAGGTTTGCAGAGGTGAAGTTTGCTTGCCCAAAGCCTCACGTGGCTTGGATTGGAATCCCTCCTGTCTGGCTCCAAAACCCTCTCCTGTTTCATTGTATGCCTGTTGCTTCCTGGGATCACCCCAGCTCAGTCAGAGAAGCACCCCTGTCTCCAGCCTCTGATCCTGCCTCTAGACCTAGCTGTATAAAGTTACAAAGCTGCATCTACGTTATTTATGTATTTGAAGCTCCTGTTTTGGAAATAATTTCAAACTTACAGAAACGTTGCAAGATGTCCAGTACATGGATTGCTAGCATTTCGAGACATTTGCTTTGTCTGTTTATATACATATTATTTTTCCTGAGCCAGTTGAGAGTAAGTTGCTACCAGGTGCCCCTCCCCCTTTTTGTGCCCCTTTGAAGACCCTGGGAAAAACTCTCAGCCTTGTGTTTTATGAGAACATTGTGGCCAGCCAGGTTGAGTCCTCTGCCCTTGACCCAAGAGCTGACTTTCCCCCCTTCCCTCTAGGGTCAAACCTCTGAATTTCTCTCTGTGAGCTCCTTAGCTCTGCCTCTTTAAGTTCAACTCAGACCCTCAAACACATTCACAGTCTTCCTGGAAATCTCTCTAGCACCTAAAAAACAGATTCTCTTCTTTGGCAAGATAACAAGAAGGGAAGCAGAAAGGGGCTCCCTGACTGTTTCCAGGTATTCTGAAAAGAAGGGAGAAAGGGGATTCACCACTGTGTGTTATCCAGAGCTGCAGGTAAACTGTTCTGTCCCCACTCATTAAAGTCCGCCTGCAGGACACTTATCAATGCTAGTACCCTTTTCTCCAGCAACTGCCTCAGATAAAATTCCTTTTTGAAAAAATGATTAGTGTTTTTGTTTTTACTTCCTTTGGTATAAGCCAGCCCTGTGGCTGTACGACATCTTGGAAGTGGAAACAGAAGGAAAAACGTCTGTTGGCTCAGGGTAGGGGATGGAGGGAAGGTCTGACAGGCCCATTCAGAGCAAGATGTTAGAGTATATTCATGGGTAAAATGTATTAATTTACCCATTATTATGAACCTCAGCACAATTAAAGAGTGAAGTCTCATTCCTAGTATTTTTCCAAGCTAGAACATCAGAGAGGCTGTGGTAAAGTATAGATTGTGTGTGAAGAGGAGGTGTAGAAAATGCCTCAGGTAAATGATCATAGACTTTAGGATGGATGGAAAACAAAAGGTGGCGTACACATACAACGGAATGTTGTTCAGCCTTAAGCAGGAACGAAATTCCGACATATACTATGACGTGGATGAACCTTGATGACATTATTTGGAGTTAAATAAGTGAGCCACACTAGGACAAATCATGTGTGCTTCTACTTGTATAAGGTATGGAGAGAGAAACCAAATTCATGGGAACAGAAAATGGGATCATGGTGATCAGTGGTCAGGGGGAGGAGTTATCTTATGGGGATAGTATTTCCCGTAGGGATGATGGAAAGTTCTGGAAGTGGATGATGGTTATGGTTGCACAATGGTGTGACTGCACTTACTGCTGCTCAACTGTACACTTACAGATGGTGAAAACGGTAAAGTGTATAGTATGCTCACTTTACCATATACACTTCTTAAATGCCCCGGCTGCCATATGTGTGTGTATATGTATGCGTGTAAATGTTAACCAGTTAGTTCCTCACTTAATGATAGCAACTGATGTCACTCATTTGATAGCATTAGAATTGGATGCCATAGAATTAGAAGCAGCACTTAGGGTGTCTACATTTTTATTCCTAAAGTTTTTCATCTGTTACTATCACACCTCATATCCCCCCTCCCAAGCCTGCAGAATTCTGGCTTTCCTTATAGAAGAGGAAGGGATGGCGACTAGCCAGTCAGCACTGGAGTGGGTTGCACCCACACCTGCCACACGTGTGCAGGACCACGCCCATGCTCAGGCCACCGCCCTCCACAAGTTCCGCCAGAGCCAGCTGCTCCCGTCTGTCCCTGGAGCCTGCTGCTTGGAGCTGGCTCCTCCTTTGTTCTTGCTTGGACCCAGGGTCAAGCTGGCAGTGACTAGTGTGGCTGACCTTGCCGTGCCCTTTGTGACCTGTTCCCTGTTGCTTTGTTGTTAGTTGTTCTCTAAGTTAAGGAAGTTAATGTTGAAAGAAGTGAAGATCCCCCACCCAGGCAAGCTTCACAGATGGTGAGGGCCCTGTCCCCGTGTTGATTGGATTCCAGTCCTAGTGCTTCTTATCTGGTTCACATTTCAATAAGTGCTTTCCAGAAATCAAAACATGGAAATCTACATATTTACTATAGGAGTTGTACGGGGCTGTTGGGAAAAACCCACTGGAAATGAAAAAGTTCCTCCTTTCTGCTCTGGGATGTATCCTCATACATTGTGCTTGTCAAATTCAGACTTTATCTAACTCCCCAAAGACCTACTTCATAATGGCTGAGGAAGATTTCCTCTCTTTAGGTATTTTTATCTGAGATCAGAAAGGGAAGTCCTGCTTCCTCAAACACTGGGTTGTATTTTTCTTAGGATGAGTGAGTAGACAATACATTAAGTAGTCCCATGAAAGCCTCTACGACTGGTAACCTGTGCATATCTAGAAGAAATTCTACAAGCTAATTAGCTGGGAAGGATCCTTCTTTGTGTATGGAATGATACGCACATCTTCACTGTTAATATTGGCTTTGTAAGTTGTAAGAGCCATGGATCAAATTTCATATTTAGGCCCTTATTCTAACTAAACAGTAATTAAGAAAAACAAAGGTGATTATATTATTTACATCATAAGAGAATTACTACTTTTTCTTCTTTTTTTTTCGTACTGGAGATTGAGCCCAGGGGCATTCTACCTCTGAGCCCCACCCCAAGCCCCTTTTATATTTTTTATTTTGAAACAGGGTCTCACTAAGTTCCTGAAGGTCTCACGACTGCTATTTACTCTTGCCACAGAAATTTGGTGTCCTGCCACTGGATCTTTTTAAGGGATTTCTTCATCTCAACCCTCTTATGGCCTAAGTATTTGATTGTAGGTCCTGGAATTTTAGAGCTTTTGGTGCCTTTAGACTAGCTCTATAATTTTTCAGAGGAGGAAACAGAGGCCTAGAAAACCTGACTCGCCCAAGATTTAAAATCCAGGACTTCTGTGTGTCTCCACCAGAAATTCCCCCCTGCCCTTTATGTCCTTCACTAATTGCTTGAGAACAAAAATAGGCAGTTCTACATTTTATCTAAAATGTACACATATTAAGCATCATAGTGAACACTCAACGTTTAATACTTTTGCTGGTGTCCTCCAACCTGAGGAAAGCTTTGACAGATGTCATTGCTTTAAAAGGCACTCACTAGAAGCCTGAATCCCTGCAGCCCGGTCTTCTTAGTTTCCTTAGAAGCAGCAGGACTGACATCTCTTTGATCTTGGGTGTGCTTTTCAGAAAGCAGAAGCAGCCCAAGGGTGTCTTCTTGAGCCACCAGATGGCACGCTTGTGAGTGGGGACGCAGCGAAGGAATGAGTTGGGGGTTACCCTGGGATGAAGCTCCCAGCTGGGCCATGCTGAGGAATCTGAGTGGGGAGATTCTTTATAGCAGATAATGAGGTCTGCCTGATATACCCAGGGATCACAGAAACAACAGCCAGAGAAACAGAAAATGCACATGCTACAGGAAAGGTATGATCAGCACAGGTGATTTATTACTGCTGGGTTTGTCCATGTGGTTTCGGAAGAGAAGAAAGGGGCTGACTTGACCCTGAGGAGGAAACAGCTCTCAGTAGCAGAGGCAGGAAGGGCCCAGACCACAGGTGGATCCACCCAGCTGAAAGCCCACACAAAGGAGTGTTGGTGGGAAGGTGGGGTGGAGGGGTGTAGGCTGACTCTGTCCCCCACAGAGCAGGGTACCCTTCTTTGCAGAAGGACATTTTTCTCTAGCATTGGGGAGCCTGGTAACCATGCTTTCTCCAATATCCTTGGGAATGTGGGACCCACGTAAATTACTACAGACTACTTTGTACCACATGTAGTTCCCTAAAAAGACTAAGACCCAAGTATGGGAGGCTAAAAATAGTGGTTTTGCTCAAGCCAGAAATGAGCCCCTGCATCCCACGGCCACATGCAGCAGCCTCTGAGGTCAGGCAGCTCAAGAGCCTTACTTTGGGGAGCCACTCCTGTCTCTGTCCCTGCCCTCCATTCCTTCTTTCTTCTTGCTCTGCCATCCACCTGCCCCTGTGGATTCGCATCTCCCCCCCCACTCTTGTTTTGAGCCCTCTGGGAGCACCCAGTGTCCTCCATTCCATCACCAGCCACAGTCCTGCATAGTCACTGGCTCCACAAATCACCTGTCCTCCTCCCACATCCCACTACTGCCGGACCAGTGTCCAAGCCTCATGCTGGAGGTCCTGGCCTGCTTGTCATGGGTAGGACTAAGGTGCCAGCATTTGTGTTTTCTAAGCTCTGCTGGTGATTTGGTATGCACCAGGGTTGGGAATGAGAGATGTTGGTTGTATGATGACCCCTCTTTACTACTGCCAGTGGCCAGTCCTGTGCACAGAGGATGTGGGGGCTGGTTCATTCTCCTTTCCTGCTGCCATGTCCTCGAGATTCTAGTGTCCATCTGGAATGTCCAATGCACCATCTGCTCTGTCCTGGTTCTTCCTTACCAGTTGAGTCATTGTCCTCTCCCTTCTGCAGCCACCTTGGGCTCTGCCATTTCCTTCTTGGCTTCCTCCTCTGTTCTTTGTGCTCTCCATTCCCCCCCTGGGTTCTGTCATGGACACCCCTGGTTATCACCCCCTGTGTGCCAGTAAGACACCGGGGTACATCCATAGCACTGGTCTTTCCCCTTTCTCCCCAATTTCCAGTACCTTCTAGCTGTCATTTGCTGGTCCAGATACCCCTAAGTCTGATTTTCCTTCTCCAGTCTATTGATACCCCATCTCTCCATCATGGAAACCCAAAATGGGGTTACCTTCCTCCTCCTTGCTTCTTCCCTGCCCAAGGCTAGCCCACCCTGAGGCCTCTTACTCACCTGGAAATAACCCCTCTCTCCTTGCCGTCCCCACCGTCGCTGGCGTTTGCTCTTCAGCCTTTGTCTGGACCATTCCTGTCTTCTAGCTGACCTTGTCTCCAGTCCTGTTCCCCTCAGGACCCTCAGTGCAGGCTCACCACCCTCACCACAGCACGGAGGTCCTGCCCTCCATAGTTCTCTGGCCTCACCCTTCCAAGCTGCAGCAATTCTGTACGATTTGGTGACTGCCAAGCACCCTCTTTACCAGTTTGTCTGTGATATTTGTTTTTGTGTCTCTCCCTGTCTAAATAAGTCTCTCTCCTTTCCTACCCCTCAGTCTGGCCAGGCCACATACAGTCTTGAGTTTGAGTTCTAGGAATCCTTTTCTGATCCTTTTTGCCCTTGTCCATCCCTTATTTTCCCAGCTCAGTTCTTAAGTTAGCTGATGCTTGACTTATGATGGTGTTATGTCCTGATAAGCCCATCCATCCTAAATTGAAAATATTGGAAGCCATAAATGCATTTAATATACCTAACCTAACAAACACCATAGCTTGGCCTAGCCTGCTTACTCATGCTAAGAACACTACAGTAACCCATAGTTGGGCAGTCATCTAACCCAAACCCGATTTAATAATAAAGTGTTGAATATATCATGTGTCTGTGCCAATGCAAGAAACTCTCTCTAACGGTGAATTGCTAGCCCTGGAAAAGATCAAAATTCAAGATTTGAAGCATGGTTTCTACTGCACCATCTTAAAGTTGGAAAATCATTAAGTTGAGCCATCATGTGTCTGGATGTCTGTCTATACTCTGCCCTGTGTTTTGGTCTGCACTTGCTTCATTGTATGGTAATTACCCAGGTGAGTCTCTACCCCCTCTAGGTCGTGGCCCCTCATTGCATGCCTACCTCCCAGCCTCACCCTGGCCAGAAGGAAGGAGCTCCATTAGCATTTCCTCAGTGAAGACCTATTTCAGGAGTCTTTGCCTTGTTACTGATCCAGCTTTGTTTGCCATTAATTACTGACACTCTCGCTTTATTTAGTTTTATTTCTCTGTCCTTTAGTTCTTTTCTGTCAATTGGTTCATCATCTTTAGACCAACCTTGAAATTTACTTAAGGAACTGCTTCTTTAAAAAAAAAAAACACATGCTGCAAAGAAGTCTGTTATTTCATGAGTTTTAAGCTGAATTTTAAATGACTGGTCATTTTATGGTGGTGTATTGCTATTGCTTGAAATTTTAAACTGGCTCAAATATTGAAACAGATTTTGTACAATCACTAAATATTCTCTACTTAATAGAGTACCAAGACCAGGCATACAGAGAGAAAACTTCTTTAATTTTTAAAAGCTAAATAGAAATATATTTTGTACAAAGGAATTGTGTTTTTGAGTCCCAGACATAGGAGTATTGCAGCCAAAGACTTAGTGAGATTATGTCAAACAGTTGCTTATCATTTATCTCATGTCTAAACTTACGTAGATTGTAATGATGAGTTCTACCTGAAAAAGTACTTTAATCTCCATATTACTGGATTAAGGATATACTTGAACTCTCTCTTATCCAGAAAGTCCTTTGGAAATAGCAGAATGGTGAATCTACTTTAGGGGTATTCTCAAACTTGTGCATGGGGCCGCTTTTAAAGGTTGTAGGTTTGGGTGTATGTAGTTGTAAGGCACTTTGATTTCTTTGAAGTGCACGTTTCCCCCCTGAAAAGTGCATTTGGTTCTACCTTCTATTCTACGATGTGTAAAACAATATAAAGGATTATTTAAAATTATTTGCTACCAAGTGTAGTTGACCTTCAAGAAAACTTGGAACCAAACACCCTAGATTAGAGAAGCACTGCTGTGCAGGACGATGGCCCCCGTCACTCAGCCGTCCTCCCTAGGCTGCACCTGCACACCTGGCCTGTGTACGTACTGAGCACCGTGTATTCCCAGCACTCTGCAGCATTGAGGCTGCAGAGACAGACAGGCCTTGCTTTGGATTCTGAGGATTCGATCGGTTCATCATCTTTAGACCAACCTGGAGATTTACTTAAGGAGTTGCAAGGTACCATTTGGGGGCTGGCCCTGGCACTGGTTTCCCAGAATCGCTGCACACCTTCATACTTTGAGAATTCTGCTTTTGTTCCCCCTCTCCTTGAGTGCACATGCAGATGCATGGACAGAGCCTTCCTGTCTCGGCTCTCTTGGCCCCTCTCCCTCAGCCTTTTGGGGTCCTTCTGGGCATGGCATGTGCCCCCCTCAGTATTTTTCTTCACTTGCATTGTCTGTCTCCTGCACAAGGCTGTGGGTTCCCCATCAGCATCTAGTTCTAGTTATGCAGTAAGTGTGTATTGAAGGAAAAGCGTGAATGATAGTGTGGCGGGGCCTGTCCCTAGTACAATGTGGACAGCTGTAGGACCTTCCAGCACTGCTTCCTTCAGTGTATGAGGCTGAAGCAGAGCAAGAGCATGCTTGAGGACTTGGGTGGTTTTCACTGAGTCCCTGCTCCCTCTCCCGGCTTCTTTCTATTTCCAGTATCACCTCTTTGTTTTTAAAGCCTCCCGGGTGTTGTGGGCAATTACTAGGATCCCTCCATCTTGGTTTTTATCCACTGTATTCCTATGGGGATATAAAAGTATGTCAGAAACAATATGACATACACATCATTAGCTCTTTTATTATGAATTGTGGTTAAACAGTATGTGAACCAAAGAGTCGTTGAACTACGTCCGGGGGAGGGGAGGCTCGCCTTGGTCTCAGTTGTTCCTGCTCTACTTCTCCAAAACCAGAGTGGGCCTCTGTACGTGGGTTTTCTTCCCAGCCATTATTTTGCCTGGTTCCTTATATTTGTGTCCAAAGGAGGAAAGGTTCTGAAATGACTTCCTTACTTTTAACCCCAGCCATAAATCCAGACCTTGCAGCTACAGACATTTGAGAAGCACGTAAGGCCCGGCAGTAGTGGGTAGCTGGGGACGGCCACAGCCGCAGGTGACTTGGGGGTCACCCTGTGCTCACTCAGCAAGTTGCTCCCACTTACACAGGTCACTGTTCAGAACTACAGTCTGGGCTCTCCATTAATTCATTAATTGACACATTGTAAAAAAAATACAGGAATGCCTTGAATATTTTATTTATTTTTTGCTTGAAAAAAAAAAAGAAAGCTGGAAAGCTGGTGTGTCTTTTGAGAGACATCCAAAGCCTTTTTTTGAGTTTTGGTTGATTGACAGGTCTCGGGAGAGGTCTGAGCTGCCATCCTTGCCACACACCGCATTCAAAATGCAAGATCCACCATGCATAATTTCAGTGTCCTTAACTGTAGTCCTCGTGAAACAGTCTGAGTGAGCTGAATGCCCTCCCCAGCCTTCCGCCAAGGTTCCACCCATGCTGGATTCAGAAGTAGACCTTTTTCAGTTGAGCCATCATTAGAGTCGTCCTTAGTTACCATAGACTCTAGCTGTGCCCCTCCACCCCATACATGCACGCACTCATTTTCATAACATGGACTTTATACTTGTAATTTATACCTAGCACAATATCAAGCATAACTTCCATAAGCAGGTTTGGGAATAAAACCAGGTGACTCAGATGGTGTGGGCAGAAGAGAAGACACATCTCACAGGCTTGAGCACTAAGAGCCTTGGGGTATGGTCAGTGTGGTTTAAAACAAGAGCTTCTAGGTCATTCAGCTCAGGGTTAAGAGTTTCTCCTGTCAATGCCTGCTTAGTGGGAGGTAGTGTGAGATGGGAGAGAAGTTGTGGTTTATGCCCTCAAGCACAACTTTATGGAACAACTAAAAATAATGACCAATTAATTTTTTTAATGATGAGATTTAAAACACCATTTGGGGGCTCACAGAGGCTCAACTAGAGGTTGGAGTGGTCAGGTAAGAAAGAGCTCGGGCAGCTGGGGAAGGTCTTAGACTGCACTGGGCCTCAAAGAATTGTTGAATTAGAAAAACAAAAAATCTTAGTTTAAAAAAACTGGTAAATATGCATGACATAAAATGTACCTTATTAAGTATTAAATTCAGTGATGTTATATATATTTACAGTGTCATACAACCATCACCACTACCCATTTCCAGAACTTTTTCATCATCCCAGACAGATTTGCCACTCGTTAAACTTACTCCCCATTTCTTCCCCAATCCCTGACCCCTGGTAACCACAATTCTGCTTCCTGTCTCTATGAATTATCCTGTTCTAGGCACCTTATTTACATGGAGCTGTGCAAGGTTCTTTTGTGTCTGGCCTATTTGACTTAGCATAATGGTTTTAAGGTCCCTCGATGTTGTAGCATGTATCAGCATTTCATTCCCTTTTCAGTCTCAGTAATACCCCATTGCTCAAATATACCATGTTTGTTTATCTGTTCATCTATCGATAGACACTTGGATTTTTTTGGGGGGGCCATACTGAGGATTGAACCCAGAGGCATTCTACCTCAGGGCTACACCTCCAGCCCCATTTTTTAATCTTTATTTTGAAACAGGGTCTCACTAAGTTGCCGAGGGCCTCACTAAGTAGCTGAGGCTGGCTGCAAACCTGGATTCTCCTGTCTCAGCCTCCCAAGTACTGGGATTACAAGCGTGCGCCACCACGCCCAGCTGACACTTGGGTTTTTTCCATCTTTTTGGCAATGTGAATAATGCTCTGAATGTTGGTGTACAACTATCTGTCTGAGAGTCCCTGCTTTCAGTTCTTCTGGGTGTGGTTAAATTTTATACCGGTAATAAGGGAGACGTTGCAAATTACCCGACAAGGCTATAAGCAGAGGATTTGTTGGCATTTATTTTGTTTTGTACTATTGCTAAAACATTTTATGAACTGTTCCTAAGTGTTCCCTTTGTTGAGGGACGGTATGTTTTTGTGAGCAAGGACTGTCTTTTAGTTTCAGTACTTAGCAAGGTACCTGGCATAAGTACTTCCTGAGTAGTACCTGAATTTCCTTGCCTAGTGTTCATTAGAGGAATTGGTCCCTGGAGTTGTTGGTTTTGTCATCTATCATTTCTTTTTGGTTCATTAGTTAACATATGTTCAGGGAAGAGAAAACAACTCCTGATATTAGCCTTAGCCAAACATAATTAAGGAAGTACATTTACTATTGCAAAAAGTCCTGATGTAGATAAAACACAATTCAACAAACATTTGTTGAGAACTTGCTATGTGCCAGATACACTTCAAAATGTGTAATTTCAGAGCAGTTTCAAAGTTCAGTTGGAGTACCTTTTGAAAGATGTTCTTTTAATGTGAATCTGTTTTTTTAAAGCATGAATTTCTACTTTTTTTTTTTTACATTGTGAGACCATTAAAACAACATTCAAGATAGTTTGGAAACAAAAGAATAAATATTACCCACAGTCCCACCTTACTAAAACTCTGTTTTCATTTTATAGTATGAGCTTGAGGGTTGAGCATATACATCATTTATTTTAAAAATAAAACCCTGAATGCTTCTGGTGGTAATTATTTTAAAAGTCATTTTCTAAAACAGAAGTGGAGCCCACATGAATGATCTCTTTGCAGGCCTCCGTTTCCGAGTCATCTGTAGTTGTTTTAATCAATGACATGAGCTACTCTTTTCTTGGTGAAGCAGCAGAATTGACATTCTGACATCTTTTGGGGACAGGGTGGCAGGTTGTTGACATCTCTTCTGGGGACTGGATATTTAGGAACTGCGAGTCTTTCATATGGTCAGGGATTAAGAGGGTGTTTTTACAACTGCTGGGAGACACAGTACAATTGGCGCTCACCTGCAGGCTCTCACTTCACAGTGGGCATAGGAGGTAAGACATGGACACAGTCCACTGTTGAGCATCAGAGCAAGCCCAGTATGTGATGGGGCTGACCCAGAGGGGTGGGAGAATGACATCTTTCACGAGGCTGGCCTTCAGCTGGGCTTCCCACGTGACAGTGGGTTTGGTAGAGAAGGCGTGTCCGAGGGGGAGGGATGGGCAGAAAGATGGGCATGGCTGAAGGTGAAGGATGCTATCAGGTGCTGAGCCAGTCAGCTGAAGGAGGGGCGGGATAGGTCTAAGGAAAACAGTTGGAAAGGAATCCTGGAACGTGCTTTTCAGGCCGTCAGTGAGTCTGGTGGGGTGCCTGCTGTTGTCACCTCTGTCACAGGCTTTGAGGCCAGACAGAGTGGTTCAGAGGGGTGCTGGGAGCTGATGGATCTCAGGGTTACAAAGTGGGGCAGGGTGGTGCTTGAGGAGGGGATGTTCTCTCTGTGAGGTGTCAGGGGTGGGACAGCAGGTGTGGACAAGGATGCAGGATGTGTGACTGAGGCTCCAAAGGAAAGATGGCTGGCATTTGCCACTCACAAGGGAGAAGTCAGGCAGGAACCTGTGTGGGCAACAGCAGGAGGCCTGCTCATGAATAGGAAGTGGGTAAGAGTGGCCGATTTGGAGGGGTGATAAGAAGTTCACTTTCTAGAATAAGTGCATCTAATATTTGTTGTGTTTTTCTATGTGCCCAAGACAGTTCTAAGTGTTTTACACATGGCCTTATAAATAAGGCCATTGCTATCCCCACTTCTCAGAGGAGGAGCCTGAGGCAGCACTGAGCAGTAATCAAAGTACTGGGATTACAAGCGTGCGCCACCACACACAGCTGCAGTTCCTCTTTTTTTAAATGGATAAAGAACCAAAGTAATATCTTTATTTATTGCAGCATCTATTATTTATTGCTCTGCACAAGGCCTCTCTTTTTAGATGCACCTAGTGCACCCAGGTAGTCTCCCCCTGGCCTTTCTCACCTTGTTTCTGCTTAAGGACATTTAATGGTTATAATTGACCTTATTGTTCTCTTCCAAGACTGCTGGGAGTCTTTTGATGGGGGGGGTATATTCTGCTCAACACAATGGGGCTACAGTTGTGCCTCTGGGTGAAATATTTCCTTGATAATAAATAGGAATTGGGACCTGTCATCTACACACACACACACACACACACACACACACACACACACACACCTGCAGAGAACAATTCCTGGCCTTTCTGTTGAGAACCTTTGGTGTGTCCCTATCCCTACTCTTCAGGTGTGGGTAGGTCTCCTAATTTCTTCTTTTTTTCTTTTGTGGTACTGGGAATTGAACCCAGAGGCATTCTACTTCCGAGTTGTAGCCCTAGCCCTATTATATTTTTTTGTTTTGAGACAGGGTCTCACTAGGTTGCTGAGAGTGTAAGTTGCTGAGGCCGATCTTGAACCTGCTGCGATCCTTCTGTCTCAGCCTCCCAAGTACTGGAATTACAGGCATGCACCACGGTACCTGGCTTTTTCTTTACCTTTTAGCCTTATTTGGCTACACATTTATTTTTCGGTCTGTCCACTGCCATACCCATTCAAGGAGAAATCTACACCTTGCCGCTGTTAACTCTGTAGTGAACAGAAATTCCCACTCAGCTGAAATTGTACTCTTGGGTTTACATTGGTTTCTTGGTAAACAAGTGAGGGGCCTTTGTTCATTCCTTGTGACCTCTTTGTAGCATCCACCCTGGGAGACCCTACCCTCTCTCTCTGAAACTTTCTGATGGCATAGACATCCTTGCCAGTTCTTTTAGCCAAGTCATCCCTATACCAGGGCCATCTCAATTTTAAGTTGTAAAGCAATCCATTGCTGACAAGTCCATTTACCCACCAGGTAGCAGGTGTGAGCAGGCCTCTGCTCTCCTGCCCCAATTCCTTTCTGGTCATGTCTCCATCTCTGCACTCCCTGCCATTCTGAACTGAAGAATTTCCTGTGTGTGGATTACCCTTTCTACCTGCAGAAGTAATTGAAAGTCCCAGGGAATTCTGTTATAGTATTGCCTCTACCCACCTTACCTAGAGACCTTTTCTTCTGCCCCTGTCACTCAGGTTGTCCATGAATCAACCTTTCGTTTTTTTCATTCCATTATAAGATATATAACCATTAATGTGTTGTTCCTCCAAAAGTGTATTGCTTCTCTTCATTCTCAGCTCTTACGGCAGGCTCTCATAACTTCGCCTGCAGACCAGTGTGTCTTACTCCTTTCGTTCGATCTGGTTGATTCTCTGGTACCTCGCTGTGCATGGCACTTTTCACTGAAAAACTTGGTGAGTCTGCACAGTCTCCATGGACCATTCCAAGTACTTAACACCCAGATGGGCAGGGCTCTTGATGACCTAGTTCCATCCTACTTAGACTTACCTCTCACCCTCTCCACAAGAAACCCTGTTTTCCACCCAGGCTATTTTCTTTACAGCTTGGAAGGTCTCATGTGCCAACCTCAATATCAGCCAGTTCCTTACTCTTTTTTTCTTCTCCTCCTTTGCCTCTTCTGATATGGTCAAGGTCTAGCCTACCTCTTACGTTTTCCTTCAGCTTAAAGCTTAAACTAGTAGTAAATTTTGCTTTCTCTGGCACTTAAGCAGTTCGTTCTTTAAGCTCTGAAGTGTGTGTAAAGACCACGTGTCACACCAACATGTACTCTCCCTCAGCACCTAGCGTGATACTTTTGCAGATTCTGATTAATGAACAGATATTTGAATACATGCATGCATGCATGCATGAATGGTCTATTTCTAAGGTTCAGGTTTCATAGTCTCAAGTTTGCATCTTCATAAACTAGGTACAGTGGTTTCCTCTCTAGGAAACCTGTCTAAATATTCCGTTGATCAGGTTGAAACCTAACATATGCCTCCAAATATCTCATGGTCTGATCTTAAAAATGGGATTATCATTTTCTTATCGTATTGTTTGGAGATTCATGAATAGTTCTGCTTTTGATGAACATTGTCATGAAGGGATAATTATATGGAAATAACTGAATTCATAAAGCTTACAGAAAAAGCCAAGGATGTCATGGTCATGTGCATTCTGCCAGAAGAGGAATGGGCTGACAGTTTTTTGTTTCCATAGTGTGAGACTTTGTTTTTGTTGTTTCTAAGCCAACTGTCCAGCGCCATGACGATGGCCCCTAATCAAAATGGAAACCTGACCCAGTTGTATGTTTAACCCAAAAAAGGCCCTGGCGTCTAGCAAGCTTAGGCACCAAATATGACCCTTAGGATTAATTGAGTGTTGGAGAAAATAACTTTCTAGATGAACTTAAGAAACTTTAGACAGAACTCCCTTTTCCAGCCATAAATAGCAGGGCAGCTTCATCCTATTTTTATTGTAGAGTACACAGAAGATGGGACTCAGTATTGGAAGACACGCTTTATTTTGCCAGGGAAGATCATCCTCAACACGATTCTTGCTTTTCTTGGCAGGCTCTTCTCAACCATCTGCGAGTCCAGAGGAACTGGCTCCACCATCCATCCAGCCAGCACAGTCAGAGTTAATAGTGGACGCTGGAGAGGAGCTCAGGCTGGTATGCTCCCATCCAGCCTTTGCAAAGTGGACTTTCGAGGCGCTGGACCAGAGGAGTGAGAATAAACACAATGAATGGATCAGAGAAAAAGCAGAGGCCACCAACACAGGCAGATACACATGCATCAGCAAAGGCGGCCTGAGCACTTCCATTTATGTGTTTGTTAGAGGTAAACGCTTGGCGCTCTGTGATGCGCTGTTTCAGGCAACTCAATATCCTGTTCTTAATTTTGGTTGACATATAAATGACTAAGCTATACCTAAAAGAATTTTTTTTTCCTTTTTGGTAGTGGTGGGGATTGAATCAAGTGCCCTCTACCACTGAGCTATATATACCTTCAGCCCTTTTAAAATATTGAGACAGGTCTTGCTAAGCTGCTGAGGCTGGCCTTGAACTTGAGATTCTCCTGTCTTAGCCTCCTGAGTAACTGGGATTACAGGTGTGCACCAGTGCACCTGGCTGTATATAAAATTTTGCTGGCTGGGTCCAGAAAGCTTAAAAAAAATTTTTCCCCCTGGTTTTTCCTACATTTTTGATACAGGGGGGTTTGAGTGTGACCCCAGCTGGAGGTTAGCCAGGCTGTGATACTTTTTCTAATGAGATTACAGTATGTTTAGCCCATTTATCTTAGTGCTCTGAGTTAGCCCTGAGAATAAATTACACCTTTTGGGGAAAGCCGCATTTTAATCCCTTCAGACACTAGATACTCCCACTTAGTAAAAACACTTTGGGGAAGCAAGGGCCTTCAAAGGCCTAAACAGACCAGCACTTTAAAAGATTTGGCCCACTCTTAGGGAGTAAATCCTAGAAAAGCAACTTGGTCAACTAAGCATCGTTTGTCTATTGTAGGTTCTTTATAAAGTTGTTTCCTTTAAAAAATCATGACTTCTTAGAAACAAAAGAAAAAGAAATGTGACAGTTGAATTTCTCTACCTCATTTCCCATGAGGAATTCATTGGTGTGTCTATTTGTGTGTTTACTGACTTAAGATTAGGTTAGCTGGGCAGGGCTGTATTTTTTGATTGAGGTAAAAACAGAGCTACTGACCACTAGAGACATACCCAAGTTACAGGAAGAGAAATAAAGTCCTGGGTCTAGTCCTGGGCGTACCAGGACTGGGGCTGTCGTTACAAACAAGCCTGAGGGTAAGAGGCCTTCCCCATGGTATTGTGAACGAATAGTGGAGGTATTTTTCCTAGATGGGCCATCTCAGCTACCTAAGAGTCTGTTTCCTCACCTGTGGTCTTTGGGTGAGATTACCAGTTCTGCTTTCCTTAGGGAATTCTAGCATATTCTATTTAGGGTTAATAAAGCTGACTCAGAAGATGGCCATGAAATTGACCCTGCCTCTGCTTAGTTTATCGGTTGTCCTTTCCTAAGTGGGTGGCTGAGAAGAAATTGCCACTGATAAGGACTGACTTAGCTTCAAGGTGCAGTTCTATAATTGCCGCACCAACCCGGGTGCTGCTCTGTGACATTTGAGAAGGTTTTCTGTAATTTCCAGGTGATGATGAAGCATCAGTCTACTTATTAATAGGATGAGGAGATGATGGAATACTGGAGGAAACTGCTGAATTAGCCGAATCTCTCCCAGACCCATGTTCACACTTTATTTCCAGGGGAAGTCATCTTCTGCGGCTTAGAACTGTCCTTCATTACTGATTTAAGACATTTGGATCCTTATGTAACCTATGTCACAGTGATGAAGAAAAGCAGGGCATTGGAGAAGTTACTCTCTGATGACTGAGAAAAAGCAGAAACAAAAATAATCAACTATAGCTTCAGCTTGTGGTTTGACCATGAGATTTAAAAACTTGTTTTCATAACTAAATGATAAAACAGAAGTATCTCTCAATAATGCCAAATTCATTTTTGAGGGACACCTGATTTGCAGATGGAAAGGACAGTTTAAGAACAGATTTTAATCATAATATGTTGGCCCACCCGCTTATCTTATCATTATGCTGTACGGGGTGGCAGTGGATTCTGTCTGTAAAACACACAGTCTCATCTTTGCTAATGCGAGGTCCGCTGTGATAGAGCCCTTCCCCGTCCATGCCTGGCACTGTGGCATAATGATTAATGGTGTCTCCTTCCACTCACAAATGTCCAGGCTCGGGCAGTAAAATATCTGTCATGGCCTTCAGGAAACTCATAAGCTCCTCTTGTGCATTGAAATAATTTTGCTTTCCAGAAGTTATCTTTTCACAAGTCTTTTGAGGAATATGGATAGAGAAAGACCTACGTGGTATTTGGACTGCTCAGGCTGCCAAGAGTTTTCTAGATTCTCTTCAGAAGCCGACTTATCCTAAAGCCTGGCAGCTCTGGAGAAGGTCACACACAGAGGGAGGGGAGCCCTCCCCTAGTAGGAATCATCACACTGGCTTATTTAGTTGCTGCTTCTTGAGGTATTACCTATTATAGGACAAGAATAGCTGTGGTAATAAAATATCCTCAGGGTTTTAAGAACTCAAATTTTGGTATCAGTCAGATATGGGTTGAGTTCTGCATAGCAGATTCCAGGGAGTGTCCCTTGAGGACACCTCAGTTTCCTTATCTATAAAATGGGGGTAATGATACAGGTTAAACCCTCCCTAATCCAGAAATCTAAAATCTAAAATGCTCTGAAATACGAACCTTTATGCTAAGTGCCAAAACGACTTTTGAAAAGTTTTGGATTTTGGATTTTGGATTAGTGATATTTGACTGGTAAAGTCTATGTAACTATTCCAAAATCCAAAATCTGAAAACTTCTCCCAAATCTGAAACACTTCTGGTCCCAAGCATTTTGAATAAGGGACACTTGACCTGTAGTACTGGTCACACGGAGACATTTTGAAATCAACCAAGTATGTAATGGTCCAACCTTCGTGCCTGACACATGGAAAATGTTTAATAAATGTTAATTCTTACTTGTTAGTACTACTTGGATAAATTTTGCTTTTGTTTGCACAGAAAAATAGTCATTTGGGCGACTCAGGATTGCAACATTTTAGAGCTTTTAAAAATTTTACAGTGTCTGTGAGTAGCCATTCAAACTACTAATTGTTGATATGCTTATAGATCCTGCCAAGCTTTTCCTTGTTGGACTTCCCTTGTATGGGAAAGAAGACAACGATACACTAGTCCGCTGTCCTCTGACGGACCCTGTGGTGACCAATTATTCCCTCAGGGAGTGTGAGGGGAAACCTCTCCCCAAGGACCTGACGTTCGTCCCTGACCCCAAGGCTGGCATCGTGATCAGAAATGTGAAGCGTGCCTACCATCGGCTCTGTTTCCGTTGCGTTGCCAACCGGGAGGGCAAGTTGGTGCTGTCGGATAGATTCATCCTGAAAGTGAGGGCAGGTATGGCCTTTCTGTACTTCTTCTGGTCATCAGGGTATCCCTTCTTCTAAAGACAACGTCTCTCTTCTCGCTGGCCCACCTTAGTGTAGTGATCAGGACACAAGCCCCAGATTCCAAATAACATCAGCTGCTTGTGAATTTCTGATTTCCCAGTCCCCGCCCCATGTGATGGATTGGTCCATGGCAGTTGCTAGCTGATGTGGGTGAGTCTGCCACAGATTGGCATTTAGACCACACTGGATGATCTAAACCTACTGGCTTAGAGTGCCCCAAAGTTGCATAACTATAGTAAGTATTCATGCCAAGAGAAACTCAATAGGAAACTTTATTATACTGTTTGAAAAGATGAGCCTACAAATGATTCATTCTTTAATTTGCTATTGACTTTCTCTTCAGCCAATTAATTTTAATGCATCCCCAAACTATTCAAGATTTGAAAAGGAAAGTATTTTTCCTAGTGGACTATGGACCTTGTGATTATTGTGGCATGTAGACTATTTCAGTAGCTGGAAGATAATCTAGGTTTTGGGTCTGAGATTATCCAGTTCAACAGCGATTGGCATTCAGCTACTGAGTACAGTTTTTATTAAGGCTTTTGAAAAAGTATGCTCATTAAAATTAAGGAAAGTTTGATTATTTAAAACCTGTGATTTTCAGAAGCAAGCAAGGTATTTATATGATACATGGGAAAGATGCCTATTTGGCTAAAAGAATATAATTACTTGTAAGTCACATCCCATGAAATCATCACGGTTATTTGAGGCAGAGATAACAGCTACTTCACTACGCTAGGGCTTCTAACTCTTGCAAAAGCATTTTCCAGAAGCTTTATAATCTCATAGTACATTACTATCTTTTTCACTCAATATTAATGAACTTACTTGAAGGATGCATGATTTAATTGCTGATGTCTTCAGATATGCAAGTAATACTTTTAGTATTAGGCTATTTAGTATAAGGCTAGTGCCATACTTTTATTTAAAAGGTGACAAAGTAAGCTGCACACATTTGAGGGGGAAAAAAAAGCACAAGTTAAAATTTCATGCTATAATAGAAGGGATTATTTGAGGGCCATATTTCTTTTTATTCTAGCCATCAAAGCTATACCGGTTGTGTCTGTGTCCAAATCAAGCTATCTTCTTAGGGAAGGGGAAGAGTTTACTGTGATGTGTATAATAAAAGATGTGTCCACTTCCGTGGGCTCAATGTGGATAAAGGAGAACAGTCAGGTGAGTGAACCGCTTCATTCATTTGTCACAATGTATTGTTCTTTCCGCATGGGAGATTTTAATGTTTTTCTTTAAAAGAATGTCCTGGGAATGACACCACTGGAATGCCTGTCCAGTTGGAATTGTCTGGGGGTGTGTTCAGAGGCATATTTGTCCTTTATATATTTACATATATACATTTATTAGTGACAAATAGCTGTCATTTTGGAAATTTATTTTGAGAAAGTTGGAGAGAGAACCAGTGTCACAATGTTATTTAATGCTGTTTCTTTGAATGACTTTAATAGGGAAATTAAAAAAAAAAGAATGGTTAACTATATAAATACCTTGACTTATAGCTATTGTACGGCTCAGGCCAAATTAGTTAAAATAGTAGAAAGAGTTGCCAGTTTTTTTCCATTCCATATTTACAAAGAGTAAATGGTCTCTTATATGAGCCAGAAAGTCCCCCCCCATGGCTTAATCATTTGAGAGACGGGTTTCTTTTTGTACAGATATGTTTTCCTCCTTTGAGACTGGTTACCTGAGATTAAGTTGCTAAGGGCTTTCTATTTGTTTTAGTTGCTATTAATAACATGATTATCTTTAATCTGAGACATTTGACATGTTTAGGCTCTCATTCATTTAACAAATGCTTATTGAATGCCTGTGTCAGATACCACGTTAAGCATCTCTTAAATTGTCGCCAGGGTTTTTTTTGGTACTGGGGATTGAACCCAGGAACATTCTACCTCCAAGCTACACCCCAGCCCTATTTTTATTTTAAAACAGGGTCTTGCTGGGTTGCTGAAAATCTCACTACTTGCTGAGGCTGTCCTTGAACCTGCAATGATCCTCTTGTCTCAGCCTCCCAAGTACTGTAATTACAGGTGTGTGCCACCAGGCCCAGCTTTTTTTGATGTGCTAGGGATTGAACCAAGCATACTAGGCAAGTGTTCTACCACTGAGTCACATCATCTCCAGCCAATTTTAGCCAATTTTATTTAAAGTTCTTCTCTCCCTCTCTCAATACTCATATTAAGAACAAGATTTTTAAATTGTCTTAATTTCCATAATATTTTGCATTAAATTCCCATTGACTGGATTTTCAATAATTTTTTTAGCATAATCGTGGCCAGCTAGTTAACTACCTATCATAGTAGTTTCTCTTCATTACATATGCATGTGATACACTGGAATAAATAAATGCCATATTTTATTCCTCCTCTTCCTCATGCCCTATATTCAACATTTGCAATCCCATGGCTGTTTAAAGAATTCTTTGCTAAACAAATAACTGGTGATTAGCATAATGCAAAGACTTTGATAGTATTCAGGTAGGCCTGTGATGGACGATATCTTGCTAAATGAAGCCTGTCATTGGCCTGGAGAATGGATCGTACCAGACTTGTTCTTTGAAACCAGTGGCTCAGAGAAGCAAGTTTCAGTTTTCATATCATGTAATGTAATACAAATAATAGTTTATGTATGGATTTTTGACTCACCTTACAGAACACAATCCCATATTAATTGGCTTTCTATAATCCTTGATTTCAGATGAGAGAACAATTTAGACTGTGTGTATGTGTATTTGAGCCTCTGTGTAACTTGAAAATTAGTCTTTTTGAGATGAGAAATTAAATTGCCCCAGGCGGTTTTGTTCTGAACCATTTTTTTCCCAGGAGCCCTGAATGCCATTCCCAATTAATCCACTGGCATCGATAGATAAGCCTTTAGTGTTGGGAGCTCTTTGGGGAAATCCCAGGGTGTACCTCCAAGGGTTAAAGAAAACCAAATCACATGCAAACAATACGTAATGTGTGACTTGCAGATGGGGCTCCTGGCTCTCTGCCAAGGTTCAGCCATGAATTTTTTATTGATATCCTTTGGCTTAATTTGGAATACTATTATCACTGTCAAGTTCTCTTAAAAATCCATAATATTTGATCCTGATTGTTTAGAATAAGTTTAACTGACAATGGAATTTAGGATAAAATGACTTTCTAGAGTTGTTGCAATTATTTGTTTAAGCATAGAAGAATCTTGGAGACTTCTTATTCAGCCCTTGTTAATCGTGGTTACCTTTTCTAATGCTTTCAAACTTAGGTATTTTTCCTTGCTTTTAGGTCTGAGCTTGACAGTATCCCAAACTGTGATTTGTGGGTTTAGATGTAGATATTTCCTCTCTTATGACCAAACTATCCCATCTAGCACTGACCAGCCCAGCAGCGTTCCTGCAGAGCTCCCTGTTGTGAACTCTCAGGCCCTTGAAAGAAGTCTAGTCTAGAGACTTTCATTCTAGAGTTTACTGTGTTATCTGTTTATTGTCACGCTGCCTTTGGAGAAAAGTCTGAGAAACAATGGCTTTGGAAAGGCAATGTGCAAATGTCCCTTCACTTTGCTGTGGCATTTTCTCAGCTATTGATCTTATATAGTGAAATGCCAATTACTAGAAGAAATTCATAGAAGGAGAAAGACCTTTAAAGACACAAAATATTTGTTCCTTCACATCCTTTGGAACAAAAGCTAAGAATGGTGGCATCTTTAATTGCCCAAGAGCCCCCAGTTAGTTAAAAGCAAAGCAGGATTCTCTTCTTTTTATTCACCTTCTGCCATCAACTTTTATATGTGCTTATACTAATGTAAATTCCCCCCCCCCAAAACTGGGGTGTGTGTGTAGCTCAGTGGTAGAACACTTGCATAGCATGTGTAAGGCCTCAGGTTTAATCCCCTGCACAGGAGGAAAAAAAAATCCAAAAATATAATAGCATAAGAAAAAAGAGAAATAGGCATAATCCTATGTTTGTAGATAGCAGTGCTGCATAATAAAAATATAATGTGAGCCTCATGTAATTTTAAATTTTCTAGTGGGTATATTACAAAAAGCATAGAGAAAAAGGTAAAATTGATTTTAATGATGTCTTATTATTTGGGCCAGTATATCCAAAATGTTATCATTTCATCCTGTAGTTAAGAGTTAATAATAAGATATTTTGCATTTTTCATACTAAGTCCTCAAAATCTCGGAAATTCTCATACACACACACACACACACACACACACACACACGTAGCATAACTCAGTTTGGACTACCATTTCAAGTGCTCAGTGGTCACAAGTGATTATTTCTCATAAATGCTATATAGCCCACATCTTCTTTTTTCTTATTTCTTTTGTCTCTTCCCCCATGCATATGTATTATCATATGGCTACAGTTTTAAAGTACACTCAAAATAAGCTTTTTAAGTAATTTAAGTGCTTCTCTTATTTTCTACTTGGTCATAATTTTTATTGTTAGCTTTGTCTGATATACGTTTAGGTCATTTTGAGTTTTGACTACAGTCAACATCTTGGAGCTTTTGTCCTCTGTTGTGTTATTTCCCTGAGATAAATATGCTGGAGTAGATCCGAGAGTTTGAGCACACTGTCAGACTTCTCTCCGGAAGGAGTGTTGTGATTCGCAGCACCACCGAATGCCGTGACTCTAGTAGGGCCACCATTGCCTGGCCAAGGAATCAATCGCCATTACCTGGCCAAGGAATCAGTCACTCTTGATCTTGTCCATGTCAATATCAGCTCCTGTGTACTTTCTTTAAAAAAAACTTTTTTTCATTGTAATAGGAATGCGTGCACATTACAGAGAATTTGGAAGATACAGAAAGCTGTATTTGACTCTTTTTAAATCTTTTCTTTAAGAGAGCTGCTGTAGTTTGTATTATGGTTTTCCATTGACATTTTAAATGCAAGCATTCTCCCCATGTCTTTTCTGTAGACACATAGTAAGAGCGAGATGGTGATCCCACAAGGGTAAATTCCCAGCCCTTTCTCTTCAGGTCATGCTAAGGACTCTGGTGTTTGGTCTTACATGTCGCATATTCCCAGAGCTCCCTCCCATAGTTGCCAGTATTTTGTTGGGTAAGAATTGTAGGTTGAATTTCCAAGTTAGTTGTACACATTCTGAGTCTATTTTTATTCCTGCAGATAATAAATGTTAGAAAAATAGAATACTACCACTAGGAATGTGCTTTCTTTCAGTCATTGGGATATAGAACAGAAAAAGATGGCAGGAAATGTTAATATGACATAAGTATGCTGACTCATACTATGAAATATCAGTACTCGGTAATATTTCTTACAGAGTAACTTTTAAAATCTAATACTGTGGAGAATTTGGAATGAATTTTTATGTTTTTTCCAATTATTAATAATGACTATCTTTCAACATAATCCTGTAATATGTGAAGGGTTCCAATGACAGACTTGTCATGATGCTTTATTATTCCTACTTAAGTAGTGTATAATGAATGCTAATATGGAGAAGTTAATTGCTGCTATTTTTAATTTAGGAAAGATCCTGAATATAAATTATATGGTAATCTTTGATTTTTTTTTCCTCCCAGCAGACTAAAGCACAGGTAAAACATAATAGCTGGCATCAGGGTGACTTCAATTATGAACGTCAGGAGACGCTGACTATCAGCTCAGTAAGAGTTAATGATTCTGGAGTGTTCATGTGTTATGCCAATAATACTTTTGGATCAGCAAATGTCACAACAACCTTGAAAGTAGTAGGTAAATATCTCTATGGGAATGTATAAATTACTGGCAATAGTGAGAGAAGAAATTACTAGATAGTTTCCTTTTTATGTAAATGGAATTCTAAGAACAGATTCTTAGAATTTTATTATCACCGAATGAATGAATGAATGAAATTGTCCCTGTAGCCTCTTAGAACTAGAACACAAGCACATTCTACCAGCTTAACAGAAGGAAGTCTAAGTCTGTTTCTGAAGTTCACACCTGTCCTTCTCGGTGCTGCCCACCAAACAAAGTACAAGTTGAGCTCTTTCTAAAATTCTAGTCTTTGCTGAATGACTCATTTAGAAATGATTGTAGACATTCTTTGTCAGAGAGTACAAATGTTTAGAGCCCGCAGTATTTCTCTGGATCTTTTGGTAGGACTCCTCTGCCTTTGGTTCATTATTTTGCCAGTCATTGGCTTTAGTTCCTTTGTGATAGGGGCCAAAGAGAGCATCTCCTGCCTTGTAGCTCTTCTCCTCCTGACCCTATTCTGCAGAGTTGAGGATGGTAGTGCAAGTGTTCAGGAAGACTGGTGGGGCTGGAGCATGCATTCTAGAGAATCAGCTAGAACATGATCAACTGCCCCCTTATATCTGGTATGCACATTTGTTTAGTCTTGTCTTCCTTCCTACTCTAGAAACCCCATTAAACATTTTTTTCCCAAGCATCTTCTTAAAGAGAGGAGAACATAGTGAGTTGCTTGATGTTTTTGATTTACTGAGAACAATAATAATTATTTGACAACTATTTCATTCATACTTTTTTATCTTTCGAGTATTGTTTGAGTTTAATTTATTTTCCTGTCTTTTTAATGCAACCATATTCTTTGTGCTTGGCTTTGATTACTTGCAAGGTGGTGAAATTCATCATCATGAACAATGCTAAAATGACGCAATATGTGTTTTCATATCTCTCCTCCCTCCTCCCCAAATTTCTTCAATAATTTATACAGTAGGGTTAGAGCTCTGATTTATCCCGTAATAGTCTCATATAATTTTGTTTTTTCTGCCCATGTTCTAATGGAAAGTATCTCACCAGACTGAACACAGAAAAGACACTTGGATTGCAATTATGGAGTCAGCACACAGAAAGTATACTAGTTTGTCCCTAAATGTGATTGTGAACCATTTATTAATTTGAATAGAAGGCTATGCTTTTAAAATATTAAACTCCATAAGTACTAATTTGCTAAGTTGATTAGGGAGCATGTTGATATATCAGCTTCAGCTCCAGAAAGCAATTAGTAAGGATGTTTTGAGCATATTGTTGTATGTAATCGGATTTTAAAAATCCATTCATCAGTTTCCAAGAATTATAAATGTGTGACTGGAAAGACCTGTGGCTGTGAAATCTGAATCTGGATTTGTAACAGTTATTTCAGGAGTGGGTTGGGGTGCAACAGGAATAGGAATAGACAGAGAAAAGTTATTTTTTAGGGACTTGGGAGTAGAATTTGGATATAACCTGGAGTGGAGGAAAGAGGCAGCTTTGGGACCATCCTGAACCATTTTATTTATTTTTAAATAATTTTTAAGAATTATGTATAGTTAACTTATACAACAGAGACAATGTATTATGGGAATACAGATAGATAATGAGAAGATTATTATAGTGAAGCACATTAACATATCCATCATCTCATATAGTAACCATTTATTTTTTTTAAATGTTTTACGGTACTGGGGATTTAACTCAGGAGTGCTCTATCACTGAGCAACACTCCCCAGTCCTTTTTAAAATTTAATTTAATTTAAATTTATTTATTTTTTTGGCGCTACCGGTGCATTCTACCTCCAGGCTACACCCCCAGCCCTATTTTTTTTTTCTTTATTTTGAAACAGGGTCTCACTAAGTTGCTGAGGGCCTCACTAAGTAGCTGAGGCTGGCCGCGAACCCAGATCCTCTGGTCTCAGCCTCCCAGGTACTAGGATTGCATGTGCCACCACGCCTGGCTCTTACTTTTATTTTGAAACAGGATCTCCTTAAGTTGCCCAGGCTGGCCTTGAACTTGGGGTCCTCCTGTTTCAGCCTTTCAAGTACTGGGATTCCAGGAGTACGCCACTGCCCCTGGCTTGGTTCTGTTTGTGGCACGTGGCAAGAGCAGCCAGAATCTGACCTGGTTTTGAATTGAGGACTCTACTGCTTCACTTTCTAGTTCACCCTACTTTAGCTTTGCCCACATTTTCTCTTCTAAGAAATACAGCCTCTAACTCCCACGCTGTGGAAATGGGGAAAAGGCAGTAGAGTTTATGGAAGTGTCACGCATAGAGTTTGCACTCTACTAAATGTTAACTTATTACCAATTTCTTAATGCAGAAGTACTTGAAAAAATTATACTTTATGTTATAACAACTTAAGTGGAGTTCTTTCATTCTCTGTGTTATAGCAGCCAGGGTAAAGCCCTAGTAATTCTTATATTTCATGAATTTGAAGCTCTGTTCCACCTTAAGGCATAACTCTAGATTGAACAAACTAGACAACAGAAAACTCAGGAGGACTTATGTATTTTATATATTGAACTTGAGAGAGAAATAATTTCAGTACAAATATTGTTCTTTGGAAATATCTGAATATTTCGTAGTGTGGACTATTTTTGAATGTATGAACTTGAGAACCTGAAAATTTAATGTAGCCTGCAGATTCATACACTTATTCCCCTAAAATTAACCTTAATTGGCTTAAAGAATGCTAGTGGGTTTATAATTTATGATTCAGGTATTAGAATAAGGTAGGGGTCTCCATCTCTCTCCAATTTTTATTTGGATGATTTTTTCACTTGAAAAATCCTTTTTTTAACTGATAAAATGGACAAGGGTAGTTGGATTATGTTTTTTATTCTGAACCAATAGGAAGAGAAGAAGCAGTTAAAACTGTGATGACCATCTGATATGAGACTTCAATGTATTTAACCACATAGCACCAAAGCTAATGAATGATAATTTTAAAATTTATAATTAATTTTAAAAGTTTGAAAAGTAAATATAAGACTAAAATTAAAAATTTCCATAATGCCATTAACTTGATATAACCATTTTTAGGATTTTGTTATATTACTAATATTTTTGTCCTTAAGAGTTTAGACATATAATTTCATTTATATTCTTTTTCTTACTTAAGATATATAGAGACTCTTGGGTATACTATAGTAAGAAGAAGAAACTAACTTTGATTTTTCTCAGAACTGTGTTCAAATCTAGGCTCTGCTTTATGACTTTTAAGCCAAATATAAATCATTATAAGTGAGAAGTTATCAACCTATAACTTCTTTTTTATCTATAAATTAGAGGTTACATTCAATATTGCTGTAAGAGTAAACATCACAATTATTAAGTAAAATGTATGCTAAAGTGCTTAGGGCAGCTCTTGACACATGATAAACATTACATAAATAGTGACTATAAAAATAATATTGTCTGGGAGGCTGAGACAGGGGGATAACAGTTTCAAGGTCAGCCTCAGCAACTTAGCAAGATCCATAGCAACCTAGCAAGACCCTGTTTCAAAATAAATAATTAAAAAAACCAGGGCTGGCAGTATCTCTTAGAGGTAGAATGCCCTTGGGTTTAATCCCCAGTACCAAATAACAACAATAATTATAATATTGGCAATTATTTTATTATTCCTTTTTATATTATTATGTAACCATTTCTAAGGGCTGAATTATTTAACTAGTGTAAATAGCACTCCTTTTTGTGTACATCTACCCTACTTTAAGAAGAACATTCAAATGAAAAATATAAGATTAGACTTAAAAGTAGGTAATTTTTAAAAACTGATATTGCTAAATGCTTTTGAAAAGAACTGTGCCACTTTACAGTGTGTAATTCACTGTGCTACTTTTATCACACTTGCAAGATTCTTGAGTGTATTTTAAATTAGTTTTGCTATTTTTAATAAGTGAAATGTGGTATCGTATTTTAATTACCAATTTAGCCAACCATTTTTCCTTCTGTATTTCAATGTCCTTTCTTCCCTGTTACTTTAATTAATTTTACTACACAGACATTTAAAAAATGTTTATGTGTTCACATTTGCTTTTAATGATATTTTTTCTTCTGTTGCTTCCAAGCCTAGAACCTGCCCCCTCTTATCTCTGAGAGGAGCCAATTCTGTGCTTTGTTCAAAGTATGGTTTGATTGTTCATTAAAATGCTCTCTTTGATTTTTCAGTGATACACAATATGATGAGAAGACCTAAGTTTATTTTTCTTCAAATAAAAAAATCTTTCAACATCTTTATTAGACATCAGGGCTGTTTCCTTTCTTGACTCATGATACCTTCTTCTCATGTGTATAATTTTATTGGGTCTGGGCTAACTAGTTCAGATACCTTTGAATGTAATAAACTTCAAGACTAGTAGATTGAGATTTTTCTGATGGCGATAGATCGTTGAGAGAATGGCTTGAGAGACAGACAAGGGAGAGTCGGGGTTTCCTGTGTGTTTTCCTTCTCACTTTTTGACAACGACTCTGCAAAAGCAAAGTAAAACATAACACAGCTAGTTAAAATTGTCTTGCTTCTTGTGAGTTCACACTGGAAGTCAGTATTCATCGTTGTAATTCTAAGATGTGACCATGTGTTTTGTCAGACAATTGTGGATGATGACTTCTGTCTTCTTTTATAATCAGATAAAGGATTCATAAATATCATCTCCGTGATGAATACGACGATATTTGTAAATGATGGAGAAAATGTAGATTTGATTGTTGAATATGAGTCATACCCCAAACCTGAACACCAGCAGTGGCTGTACATGAACAGCACCTCCACTAATAAATGGGACGATTATCCCAAGTCTGAGAATGAAAGTAATATCAGGTAAGAAAGAGACCTTGCCCTGGGGATTACACACGTACCCCTCTTTCCCACCGGCCTTCCTAGATCTATTTCTGGGACCCATAGGTGCATAGAAGACACCAGGTAAGGAAGGAAGTCTTAGTGTTCCAGTTTGCTGTGTGTGACAAACACGCGCACACATGCACACAATCTCTGCTTCAGTTTTCGCACTTGTAGACTGGGAGGAAATTGTTTCCTAGAGTTCTGAGGATAGCTCAAAGCAATGACGAGAGTATAAAGACACAATGAATAATTCTTTTCAGAGGAAGTTAGTACCTGTACTCATTTCTGAAAACTCTAAGGAAACTGAAAGTCATTAAGTATCTTGGGGCCAGGCAGTAAACTCAAGTGCTCGTATATCAGACTTCTTATTTGGTCCTTAAAACATTATGATTGCCGGGCGTGGTGGCGCATGCTTGTAATCCCAGTATTTTGGGAGGCGGAGACCGGAGGATCCCGGTTCCCGGCCAGCTTCAGCTCTCTCTCTCTCTCTCTCTCTCTCTCCCTCCTTCCCTCCCTCCCTCCCTCGCTCCCTCCCTCGCTCCCTCCCTCCCTCCCTCCCTGTCTCTCTCTCTCTCTCTCTACTTAGTGAGGCCCTCCGCAACTTCGTGAGACCCGGTTTCAAAATAAAGTATAAAAAATAGGGCCGGGGGTGTAGCGCGGAGGTAGAATGCCCCTGGGTTCAATCCCCGGTACCGCAAAAAAAAAAACATTATGATAAAAACAGTAGAAATAATAATACTTTATATATGCTCTTCATGCTTTTTTTTCTCTCAGAAGGAAAAGTACCTTACATACGTTAACTCAATTTTAGTTCTCACAAACCTTGTGAGTAGGTACTCTTATTTCCTCCAGTTTTAAGGAAGAAGCAGCTGAGGTGCAGAGGGGTGAGGTAATTTGACCAAGGTCCTATAACTAATAAGCAGTAGGTGTCTGGATAGAGTTCATGTGGATTCTGGTCGAGGGCACTGGCTGTTGGAAGAATATTGGTTAGAGGGGTAATGTCCTGGGCCAAGAACTAAGGACAGGAGGGAAGAGGACGGATTTGGGAGTTGTCCAGATGTTTAAGGGCCGTGGAGAGGGAGCTGAAGGATGTTCTTAGGTTGGATGACAAGAAGCCATACTGTACAAAGAGAGGAAGGAGGGTCAAGTTTCTGAAGAAAGATGGTGAAGTCAGCTTGTGGTCTGTTGAATTTGAGTTTGACAGTGAGATCTTAATGGAAACATCCAAGTAGGAAGTATCTCAGGTCAAGTTCCCTAGAAACAGAGCTGGAGACAGGGGTTCTGAGATAAAGGGATTTATACAAGCAGAGGAGGACCTGTCATGGAATAGGGGAAGGAGCCAAGTGAGGACAAGGGTTGGGTGACCTCCAGGAGTCTGCTGGGCATTTATACCTCCCCAGCACAGTCAGTCACGGGCTACAGACCTGGCCGGGCTGTCAAACTCTAAGGGGGTCCTGGAGTGTGAGGGTGGTCCCTGGAGAAGACTGCAGGCCTGAGGCGTGATAGTTGTACCCACAGCAGGGGGATAGGGGCATGGAATCACTCTGCATAGGGGGCACAGATCAGAGAAATCTGCACCAGAGGTAGAGAGAATGGAAAGTGGTGAGCAGTCATCACAGGCTGCCCAGGGTAGTGCATTCACATCCAAGCCCATGTCCATAATTTGCTCGCAGGTTGTATAGTGCTCCATCTACACAACTATATCTAGCATCCCTGCAATAAGAAAGTAAGTACCAGCATACACTGCAGCAGACTCTGGGAAGAGAAGTCCCTGGGGTAAGAGGAGAACCAGGAATGGTGGGTGCAGGAAGCAAGGTGGGGACGGTGCTGTGGATGGTTCCAAGAAGGCCCTGCAGTATCTGCAGGAAAATGAACACGTGGTTGCCGGTGTTACGAGGTTTTGCCAGGTCGGGGGTGTTAAGGCCAGGCAGGGCAGGTGAGTTCAGGACACCATGGAGGGAGGCTGGAGAAAGCATTGTGGGGACCCAGGAGTGGGGAGAGGCCTGGGCTCGAGGTTGCTGGGTGCTGAGATGGCCTTTCTACTTCCTGTTCTCAGATGGCGGGCATTTGTTCCAAATCAGGTGTGTGAAAGTGTATGTGCCTTAATTAATATGGATTTTGTTAACACTGAATTAAATGAGTCATACTTTCCCCCAAACAGGCATCTATTTCCAGGTAGAAACTGACAAAGGCATGCCCTCAGAGGTGGGCTGTCCACAGGGGGTTGACCTATTGTCCTTTCCCTGCAGGTATGTAAGTGAGCTTCATCTAACCCGATTAAAAGGGACTGAAGGAGGCACGTACACATTCCTCGTGTCCAACTCTGATGTCAACGCTTCTGTGACATTTAATGTTTATGTGAACAGTAAGTAGAAGGAAGGGCTCCTTATCTTCTTATTTTTTATTTCATGTTGTGGCTTGCGTTTGTAACAGCTGCAGAACTGCAGCTCATTGTGTACTATGTAAATAATGTTTCATGATAATTTTGACCTTAACAAAGACCTCGCGGTTTGGTGGTTAGAAGAGAAAACCAATTCCTTGTCCTACATTTCACTGACCACGTGACCTCGTGGAAGTAGCACAGATTCTGGGGGCTGCCTTTGAAGTAAACAGAGGAGCCGTATAAGTTGAAAATAACAGTTGTTTGAGGGAAAATGTATTATTATTGATTGTTGAAATAGGGAGCCAGATGTTGAATGGGAGCTGCATTGTGGTGTTGGGTGGGGAAAAGATGCTGTCAGGCCCAGGGATGATTTGTTTGCTGTGATGTTTTCTCTTTCTAGGCTGTGATGTTATTTGTGTTAGATTGTTCTCCCACTAGACCAATGCAATATTGATCCAGCTCAATGGGGTCATTCCTGAGCACCATGTGGGTATTGTGGGAGCAGGTGGCAGGTGGTTTGGGAGGGCGGATGGGTGTGTTCATGGGAATGCCAACATTGGAGCCCTTCCTGGTGTGGTTCCCCTGCCGCCCTCCTGCTGCATCTTCTTAGAGAAAGGTCTGTACACAAGTTGATACCAAGGGGGCATGAGCCCCGGGCGGAGCTTTCCCCAGTGCAAGACTTCCTCCTGGCTCTTCTCTGGTTCCAACTTGCATTTCCAAGGAATGGTGGGCAGGTGCCTATCACACCATACCTGCCAGGGCAAGGGAGGCCTCCGGAGAATGCCAAGGAATTCCAAGGAGGTAGTCCAGTAAATGACCATCAGAATTGGCCATCTTCACAGGGATTGGGACATAACAGGGAACAAGGAACTGGGCTGAGTGCTTTATGCACCAGACTATAGAAGGAGCTGTGGAAACCAAGACTGGGAGCCCATTCCTTACCCTGAAGGAGCTTACCAGCTGTGACTTTACATAATTAACTGCTGCTGCAGCTCAGCCAGGATGGTAGGGTGAGTAGTCTGATCCATGTAAAAATGAAGAAAAAAGAATAGCTACTAAGTGATACTCTGGACAGGTTTTTGATTGCTAATCTAGAGAGTTTTATTTTTTATTTTTTACTATATCAGCATTTCCCAAATTGCATTTCCTAAATAAGATGATAATATGAGTTTATATAAAGAGGGTCACATGAATGTAATTAAAACACATTTTTTTTAATTACTGGAATTCTTAATATGCTGATGTGTATTATGCCTCTCCTGGAGGGGGCTGTGGGATGGAGCGTGTTATCCCAAACTTGTTTGACCACAGAACTCTCCCCTTCCAAGGGAAACATGTTAATTAATATTTCAGTTCCTTGGAACAGTTTTGATTATTTGCTATCTCATTGGCCCCCCAATTCAAATATTTCTAGATTAATTCAGATGTTAATCAGAGGAGCTTAGTCTATTACACATGGGCAAAATTATCTGCTTCTGAAAAATCTTAATATTCAACTAATTTAAGAGATGACTCTAGGCAAATCAATATCCTCGCCAGCATAATATGCATCTTGTTCATACAAAACCTGATTTTGGATGCTCCAGTGCAGGCGTGTTTCTCAACCTATGCATGGCAAAGGACTCATCCTACCCCCTAAGATTCCCAGTTCATTGTGGATCAATACTTCTTGAAAAATTCAGTAAAATCCAATTAGTAGAAAAGTGAAATAAAACAACAGAGATACAAAATACTAGCATGAGCTTTTTTACTTATTAAGAGTCCACAGATATAAAAACTACTCTGCCAAATTGCTCCCTCTAAATGCTACTTCTCAGCTTCCATGTCTCTCTCCTGCAGATCAGTGACCACAGATGATGGGTGTGCCGGGCTCCAAGGAACCCGGCTTGAGAAGCTCCGCAGTTGGGAATTTCATGGAGTGAAACATTTTGTGTGATCTCCCTTTCCCTGGCATCAAGGCCAGAGGGGCATTTAGAAGTGTCTTCCTTTTCTTCACGCTTCCATTTGCTGGTGTGTGATCTGCTGGTTGCTCATGAGGCATTGCCTCCAGAAGGATTCCTCCCTGCTGATAGGAGGCCTTTCCTGTATTCTGGGGCCTGGGTCTCCAATACCCACCCAGCCATTGATCGAGCTCCTGTTTTATCACCCTGGGGACATAGATGAGGATACAGTAGGTGCCGCCCTCTGAGGTCCAGCTCTTCATGAAGTCTTTTCATCCATGTCAGTTTGATACAAACACTATAAAGTGACCAAAGCCATGCTTTTCACTTACCTAATACATTGGATTTCAGATGCTTTGACACAGCCAGCGTTTTTATGTGAACTGTCTGCCTCTTAGGAGGCATGTCCTAATTGTTCTTTACAGTTATCCTTAACTGAATTGTTGACTTTTTTATTGGAAAAAAATTATAGTGTTATGGGGTGGGACATTTTATGCTGAGTTTTGAATCAAAAGTTAAAATTGTTTTAGAAATTTAGGACTTGGGCCGGGCGTGGTGGCGCACACTTGTTTGTAATCCCAGTACTTGGGAGGCGGAGATTGGAGGTCCTGGTTT
Source organism: Glis glis (assembly GCA_004027185.1). NCBI lineage: Eukaryota > Metazoa > Chordata > Mammalia > Rodentia > Gliridae > Glis > Glis glis. The sequence goes on from PVJS01001948.1 coordinate 41,200, forward strand.
GCGTCCAACCTCAGCTACTTAGTGAGGCCCTCTGCAACTTCGTGAGACCTGGTTTCAAAATAAAGGATAAAAAATAGGGCCGGGGGTATAGCTCGGAGGTAGAACGCCCCTGGGTTCAATCCCTAGTACCGCCAAAAAAAAAAAAAAAAAAAATTTAGGGCTTGGAATAGTTGTGTCCATATTAGCTGAGGCCTTCATATTTGTAGGTCTGCTGTTAAGCTCATTCTGTAAACAGCCTCAGGGTGAAGAGGAATTGCATTCTGCAAAAATAGAATTAGTAACTATCAAGATTATAAATGCACAGGGTTAGTGCAGAAATTCAGGCTACATAGTGGCACAGATGCATACTTGCTTGATAGATTCAGTAGTGAGAAATGCTAGAGAAAATCCTTGATTTGGAATGGTTAAGTGTTTGGTGGTTGAAAAATCCATTTGTTTTGAAAGTTCCATATGTAGATTTCAATATATTGAGTGTATGTGGGGTGGGGTAGGGTGTTTTAGTCCCTGTGTAGGAGATTTTTTACAGTACTGTACTCTGACCATTTGTGTTCAAGAACAATGAAATATGTAACATGTTAAGTTTGAGAATGTTTTAATACTGTTTTTAATTTCTCTAACCAAGTGATGATTTAAGTGTGTCTCTTAAACTGGCTCAGTGCCATTCAAGGTGGGTGTTTTGTTTTGTGTGTTTGTTTTGGTACTGGGGACTGAACCCATGGGCATTCTACCTCTGAGGTATACCCCCAGCCCTTTTCATCTTTTTGTTTGTTTGTTTGTTTGTTTGTTTGTTTGTTTGTTTGTTTTTGCGGTACTGGGAATTGAACCCAGAGGCATTCTACCTCTGAGCTACACCCCCAGCCCTATTTTTTAATTCTTTATTTTGAAACAGGGTCTCACTAAGTTGCAGAGGGCCTCACTAAGTAGCTGAGGCTGGCCGTGAACCCGGATCCTCCAGTCTCAGCCTCCCAAGTACTGGGATTACAAGCGTGCCCGCCACCACGCCCGGCTATCTTTTTGTTTTGAAATAGAGTCTCTGTAAGTTGCTGAGGCTAGTCTTAAACTTGTGATCTTCCTATCTCAGCCTCCCAAGTACTGGGATTACAGATGTGCGCCACCACACCAAACTTAGAGGTAATTTTAATGGCCAAAAGCTAGGACATATTTGCCATGTTTCAGTCGAATTTCCAGTGGAAACTGATTGGAGTTTTCATAAAAAAAAAAAAGTAAAAGTCAGTGATTCTTTGCATTGAATTTGCATTACTATAATTATTCTTCGAACTGCTTATCCAAGATGAAAATCAAATTCTTAGTTCTAAAAAATTAGATACCCTTTGGCAAAAGTGGTAATTTGTTTCCCTTGCAAAAGAAAACTAGGAGGAATGTAGAGATTAAAACCTTTATCTTTTTCTCAAAGTACTTTCTTAATAGGCATTACTCTTTCCCAAATTCCTGTGGCTGTTAGAAAAATTGATACATCAAGATTCTGTAGTACCATTTGCTACTTATTTAGAAACCCACAGTCTCTGGTTGTAACAAATATCGTGCAATAAGGTTTTTGCCAGATCTAGGACAAATAAAAAGCCAGATATCTACTTTAACCTTAACTTATCCACTTGGCTATTTTCTCCCACTTCATCCAATTTCTTGAATAAATAGCAAACTTTAGAGTGGACTTAAGTGGTAGTAATGAAGTAAATGTCTTATAAGTTTGTTTTGGCTTCTAATTTCAAATATCCATGTGAGTCCCAAAGTAATTGGTATAATTATAGAAAGAAGTTATGATTGATAAAACAGTTATTTTTAAGTCTCCAGAATGATTTTTTAAAGATTTAGGAACTTTAATACTTCAAAACATTATCTGATAGCATTTCCAAATTGGTATGAAGAATTTAAAGTATATGGTGCTTAAATGGTATTTAGGGTTCATAAATGGACCCCTCTCCGATCTTAAAGGTACATTCTTTAGAGACACACCTCAACCAGCTGACGAGGACTGCTGTGGCCCACAGATGTGGAGGCAGACACTGAACCCTGGGGTTCGCTCCCATCACTGGACTTACATAGAACACGTTTAAAGCTAAGCTAGACCGGAAGCCCAAATAACCACTGGACCGCACCATATTAACTCTCAGAAGTCACCAATTTCACTCCATTTGTGGAATGGTGTTAACAGGGGGTTGGGAAACAATTTAAGGAAATGCTAAATAATGTATTATTTCTAAATCACTGCGTCATATAATTAACATCCTGGCTGGTGTTAAGTGATTTATTTATAGATCCTACAGTATACCAGAGTCAGCCAAAGTAATAAATCAGCCTGAATGAAGTCTGTTGATGAGAGATCCCCTTTGACCACATTTGCAAAGTCTGGGCTGCCTCTTCTGTCTTTCATGTCTTTTTTGTGATTGTTAAATGCAGTTCCAGATGGCTGAACCGATTCTAGGTAGAAGCCATTATAAGCGCAGTGGCCTGCAAGTGAAGCGCATGGCCAGCCGCCATTTGACAAAAGTGAAGGTGGGCCTGTCAAGCCAGCCGTGTAGGTGGCCTCGGACGGCCTGCCAGCCATCAGCCATCTGGGTCGCCCACCTGGCTGGAATCTCAGGGGCTGTTGTTGCCCAGGCTAAAACAATAGTGGCCGGCTTGCCTTCCAGGACTCAGTTTTGGGCCTTTAAGCCACTGTGCCCTGGAACAAGATGTGTGTGAAACAGGGCAAAGTTACCAGAACATGGCTTCTTTTGGAAGTTGGAAATGGTTTCCTACCTTGACCTTTAGCTTTTTCTTTTCTTTTCTTTTCTTTTCTTTTCTTTTCTTTTCTTTTCTTTTCTTTTCTCTCTTCTCTCTTCTCTCTTCTCTTCTCTTCTTTCTTTTGTGGTACTGGGGATGGAACCCAGGGGCCTTCTACCTCCAGGCTATATCCCCAGCCCTGTCTTATTTTTTATTTGGAAACAAGGTCTCGCTAAGTTGCTGAGGCTGCCCTCGAACCTGCGATCCTCCTGTCTCGGCCTACCAAGTACTGGAATTACAAGTGTGCGCCCTCACACTTGGTGCTGAACTTTAGCTTTCTATTTCCTCTTAACAACAACAAAAAATTGGTAGCTAGGCATAGTGGTTCACACCTGTAAGGGAGGCTGAGACAGAAGAATCGCTGGTTGGAGGACAGCCTCAACAACTTAGCAAGAGCATTAGCAACTTAGCAATTATGTTTCAAAATAAAATAGGGCTGGGAGTGTAGCTCAGAGGTAAAGCACCCCTGAGTTCAATCCCCAGTACCACCAGAAAATTTTGGAATTTTAATATATTTTATTATATATATACATACTTCCAGACCATTTTAAAAATTTTTCAATAAAAATGAGGCCATATTGCTCATAACCTGGGTTTTTGGTATTGAATAGCAGGTATATTATGTATATCTTTTCATGTCATAAATACTCTTATGATATCTCATTGTGTGGATCTTTCATAATGCCTTTAACCCGTGTCTGATGCAATTTCGAGACATCATGGAGTGAGGCAGGATTCTGAAATGATGTGACTGAATTTTAAGAGAAACCTGTCAGATGATTATTTAAAGTTTATAATTATCTCATTTGATCTCAAATGAGTGACCTTGCTAAGTGCTTGGAAGTTAGTAAGGTCACCATCTGCCGTTATCTTTCATGCTCTTGTGTCTTCCACACATATGGAAGATACGCTATACCAGCTCTAAGGGCAGTTCTAAATTAGTGAATAATTCTCAGATCTTCTTAGTGTATTAGCTAATCCATGGAAAAATAGTTGCTGTCTTTTCACATTAGTCTATTTATAGGTAAAGTGTGTTTATTTGAGCTATCTGACAGTGTTTGAACTCTGCTTTTATTTTCTCTTCTTGCACTTGAAATTAATTTTTGTTCCCAAATTGGTTTGGAATTACGAGTGTTGTTTCTGATGTGACACTCTAATACCTTTCTCCTTATAAAGAGAATCTCTGTGGATGCAAGAATAGTTATAGACATTTAGATTGGGCAAAAAAGATAGGGCAACCTACTTTCAATGTAGAACTTGATTCTCTTTTATTCTAAAAAATCCAACAGACACAGCTATGAAGTAAACAATTTTCCCCACATAAGTGTTGATGTAATTTTCCTGCATGTCTTAAAAGAAAATTGTTCTTGTCAGATGTGTTAGTAATTGGGGAGGGGATTTATTTGAACATTCAATCTGTGAGTTAACAAAGTAACCTGCCTAGATTCATAGGCCCTTTGCTACTCGTATATGTGGTCTGGCCATTTTTTTTTATGTATATGGTGGAAAAGCAGGAGAAACAAGTTTAGGTATACAACTGTGTCCACTTTGTTGGAATTATTGCTCCTGGACTTTACTAACAAAAGCATGAGCATTCCCTTTTATATTGCAGAATTTCCACTCTACAGAAATTTCCTTCCCAGTTGATCCAGGTGTGCTTTTACATCAAATTAGCCTCCTTCATTTATAAATGCATGCAGGGTCACTTGTAATTCAGTGGAAATTTAAATCAATCCAAGAATAGGTACATAATTTTTCCATGGGTGTTGTGTCAATACCCTCCTCTGCCGCTTCTGAATTATGTGGCAAAATGAATTAGCTACTTTTACGGGGTAGAAAAATAGCATTTTATCCATGCCCGCATTCCTCAGCAGCATTGCGATGTGGGAACAGGTCCCCTCCGCATGTCTGGATCACACAGCAGCGGTGGTCCTATGGATTGAGTGATTCTGGATGAGGAGGGCTTTCTCCAAGTAGAGTCGTCATTTTTCAACTTTGTCTTGAGATTGGGAGATCGTTCTGGTAGCCATTTAGAACAGGGATTGGCAAACTAAGCTTATAGGCCACACGTCGCCTGCTGCCTGGTAGTGGATGGTCTACAAATTATGATTTTTATTTTTCAAGCAATGGGGAAAAATCAGAAGCTTTCATGAGACATGAGAATAAAATTGAAACTTCTATGTCTGTGAGCAAAGTTGGAACATGGCCGTGCCCATTTGCTCAGGCAATGTGTGTGGCTACGTTCGCGCTCCAGCTGAAGGGTGGAGTTGTTGCACGAGACCCACGTGATGGCCCACGAGCCTTAAATACTTAGTTCAAACACTCATCTCACCCTTTATGGTAGATGTTAGCTGACTTCTGATTGAGCCACTTGAGAACATTACTTCAATTAGGATGATTTTTTTTCCTGTTCAAAATATTAGGCACTCTCTTAAAAATAGCTGGGTATGAGAGACCATAGTTGAATTTTTGTTTGTCAAACAAATTTCTGTTAAAGTGGCCATAAACCAATTTCTAGATATCCTTAAGAATGTATAAAACACAGTATGCTTCCAAAATATCTATCCTGGGGATTTTCTAAGAAGTATGATATTTTCCTTTAGTATGTAAAAAGCTAGCTTGAGTTATTTTTATACTCCAAGTTTAGCTGATTTAAATTCCTTTATTATAACAGTGTTATGGCAGGAACGTAGGTTTCACCTGGACTCAAACCAGGGTGGTGACAAATTGCTGAAAAGTGTGGCTGTGTTGCCATTAAATACCCGCAAACCTAGAATTGCAGAAGCAGAAATGCGTCCTGATAAGTTTCCATGTTAGTCTTTTATTATTTGGAGACTTATGTCCGTGTTCTGTGTCCTGCTGATTATACAGTGTGGGCAAATGTGCGTTTATAGCAGGAGATGGGTAAGGTGGAACCGGACATGAGAAGAACTATCCTCAAAAATGCTTCCCCACGCAGAGATGAATGAACGAACCCCCCCCCCACACACACACACGCACGCACACGCACACCAGTTAACTCCCGTGCGGATCGCCTCCCAGTCCTCAGCTGCCAGCTCTTGTTATCTGTGCTATGTTCTTAAAATTCATTTTGTTCTTGCTTTCCACATGGACCCGATGGTGGTAAAAAGGAGTATTTTTTTTCAAGATCACAAATCTGTGGGGTAAATCGGTGAATGTTTAGGATTTTTAATTGCATGAGCAAGGAATTCTCAGTAGAGTAACTGCCTACAAGCTGATCACTGCTGTTGGAGACATCAGTATAACTCAAGTCGGCAATGCTTTGAAAGGAGGAAAGGCTATTTTTTTTAATCTCCACAGGAAATACATAACTTATGCACCTCTTAGGCTTATCTAAACCTCCAACTTGGGAGGAATTAGGGAATGTGTCATTTGGTATACTGCTTATTGCAGAATATCTAAGAAACTAGAGCTCAGACTTAACCTGGAGAACTGTAGAGTTATGTATCTTTAACAGCAAAATGTATATTTAATGCCATACACGGTGCATTGAGGCACTTACAAAATGCAGATGAGCCCAGATTTTCATTTGTAGGAATCAGATTTCTACCTAGCTCATTCTTTATGCATTAAACATTTTCCTAATGCAAGTTGTCATGTACAGCCCACACTGGACCAGTGTAAGTTAGCCTTTTCAGAATGAAGTGTCACACCAACACTGCGGACAGGGCTGGGGCTAAGGTGAGGCAGGGGAGCTCCAAGATTGAAGGAGCCACTCACTCGCAGGTGCCAAATTAGGAGACCCTTAGGATCTGCACCTTCTTAAATTTCACCCACATGGTGCTTATCTTGTCTCACTCTAGACCTGGCTCCGACTGGGCTTTCTTAAAGGTGCTTTTATAAAGCACATTGCTGGGTCAGATCCTCACTTCACTGCAGCTCTGAAGACGGGGCCCAGGAAGCTACATTTAACCTCTCCTCTCAGTGAGTCTAATGCACATTGAAGATTTAGGATCCTCTGAGGCCCAACAGGACAAAAGCTGCTCAACTAGCCTCAGGTTATGACCCGCCTGGGATGGTAGCTTAAAAAAACCACGTAATTAAGCAGCACACAGGAAGGAGCAGGTCAGCCAGACTGCACCATCGCCAGCCGTGGTCATTGTGTAACTGCTACCAGGTGTCACGCTGGAAGGCTTGGATCTGAGAGCACTTGTAACCAAAGCTAAATGTAATTGATTATGTAATTTTGAGCTGCTCCAATTTTTTAATTAAAAAGTGTTTTATATGTTCTTTTTTGGCTACATGTACACTATAGAATAAAATTAGGAGATAAGTCAAAAGGATAAAATAGAAGCTATCCATAACCCTACTACCCAGAGACAACCATTGTCAACATCTTAAGGTATCATTTCAGCCTTTAAAAATTTGTTTTCTATTGAGTTAAATTTAATTCCATTAAAAGCCCATCATGCAGCACTGTGGGCATTAGGAAGGATGAGTGACAAAATGAATGTAAGTAGGAACGGATCTATATTGTGAATTTGAATCCTATTGAGTCCTATCCAGTTATCTCTGCCGTCTGTGTTTAGGCTTCCCATACAGCATTAGTCTCAGTGTTAAAAAAAAAGTTCACATGGCTAGGTATATGTGAGGATTTCTTATCTTACGGCCCTCCGTTATAAGAATAGTGGAAGCCAGGCATGGTGGCACACGCCTGGAATCCCAGCACTTGGGAGGTCGAGACAGGAGGATCTCGGGTTCGAGGCCACATTCAGCAACTTACCAAGACCCTGTTTCAAAGTAAAAAGGGCTGGGGTGTAGCTCAGAGATAGAATGCTCCTGAGTTTAATCCTGAGTACAAAAAGGAAGGGAGTGAGGGAGGGAAGAAAAGAGGGAGAGAGGAAGGGAAGGAAGGTAAGTGGAAATAGTTCCCCTACCCAGGAAAGCTGCGGTTAGGCTCCTCCAAGGTCCCTTCTTGTGACTCTAATCTAATACCTTTGGAATCTCAGAGACTCGTTCCTTTGGGTGGGATCTAATGATTCAGTAGCTCTTACTATGTCTACTGTGGGTCAGACCCTGTGCCAGGAGTCAGAGATACATTCAGTAAAACGTAGTTCCTGTCCCTGAGAATTCGTAGTCTGATGGAGGAGGCAGCCCAAGATCTTGCTTGCACAGCAGCATCAGGTGCTCCTAAATGCTGCAGGAATGGGAAGCCAGACCCACCACCTTGGCTTTGGAGAGGTGAGGGTTGCTTCAAAAAAGAGGTGACACTTAAACCAAGCCCAGAGAGACTCACCGTATGGTGCCTACAGTCTCCAGCAAAATAGCATTCTCCTAAGAGTCCGCTGGCTTTTTGTGCTATGTCCTACTTTTCAGCCTGATCACACAGTTGCCCATGATAATTAAATGAAACTTGCCAGATGGATGCTTTTTGCAAGATGATGGCTCGTCTTCTTGCTCTATTTGTGAAAGTTGGCATTGGATGCAAACTCTCAAGGATGCTCCTACCTTGAGATTGCTTTGGAGAGTCGCTCTTTTGTGTGTTTTTGCCAAATGGCCTGCCCATCAGCAGCGCCAGGCTGAGTGACAGGTGGGTGTGTCATGCATGTGGACACTCTGATCTCTGCCAACTTGTTTTGCCTCCAAGGAAGTGAGGTGCTGAGAGGTTGTTCTACAAAGATGTCATTTATCAGTGTTACCTTCTTTTGGGGGAAATAAACTTCCTAAGCGTCTTCTGATCTGTCAGTCTTCTTAGCACATCTATTGCTCTTATCAGTTGCAATATAATTGATGTTGAATTCCCAGTGCATTGGGTTAAAACACATACACATTACCATACTTCCGTGAAGAAGCAATTTTCAAATCATTGAAGGGAGGATTAAGAATGGCAGATAGAGTTAACTCAATCTGTAGGCAAGTTTGATTAACCAAGGAGGGTGGGTACTAATTAGAAAAGAATGACCAAATCAGTAGTAATTAATAACAAATGCATCGTTACATTTCCATGAATCATTTTTAGCTCTTTAGATGGCCAGTCTCATTTAATTGTTTCAATATCCCTATGAGATGGGTACCGTTATTATTCCCATTTAACACACGAAGAAATTAAGAGAGAGATTCCGAAACTTAATCAGAGACAGAAATCTGGTAATCGCAAGAGCTGGTATTGAGACTGTCCACTACGCACATGACCTTCCTAGTTCTGTGCTCAGACTTGGTCCAGTTAGTGATGCGCCTTCAAGGATACAGGTGAGCGCATCACCATGCCCTCAACATGCTCACGCATTAGCTGTTAGCTTGCTCATTCTCAAAGGGTTAGGAGCCTTCAAATATTTTGCCTTTAGAACAACTGAACTCGAGTTCATCTTCCCATCACTTTAGACATAATTTCAAGAATTTGGAATTGTTGAATGTCCATTGATTATTATAGTTACACAGAAGTGTCAAATTAGCGCCTTCCTGCTGATACAATTTATGTTTTTGCTGATTATACCCAGACTTTGGATATGTGTATGAATAAAATTCTTGGGCTTGGTTCACTCTTCTAATTTTTGGTCTGTATTTTGCATTTGAAATAAAGATTTGGAGTTAAAAGCCCAAACCAGGCATGGTGGGTGCATGCCTGTAATCCCAGGACTTGGGAGGCTGAGACAAGAGGATGGCAGGTTTGAGGCCAGCCTCAGCAACTTAGTGAGATCCTGTTTCAAAAAGTAAAGGAATAAAAAAGGTCTGGGAATGTAGCTTGGAGGTAGAATGCCCCTGGGTTTAATCCCCAGTACCAAGAAAAAAAAAGCCCGTATTGTCTTTTATCCTTGTATTTTAGCTTTCCTGTAAATAGGGTGTTTCTGCTCTTCATCTATACTACTTTCCTCACTCCCTAAAAAGAGAGTAGGGCTTTTCTTCTCTTTGTTAACAACTCATAATTCCATCTATTCCAGTCCTCACAATAACTTGAAATCCTATGGCAGGGATAATAATTAGAAATCCTATTGGCAAGAATCCTTTAAACAGGATTTTTATCATTAGAACAGTTTGGAATCCTACAGCCCTGACCAGAAGCAATCGTTCAGATCCCATTGGCCGGAAGCAGAAACCTGCCAGGTGGTCCTGCTTCCCCCTGCTTCAGAGTTCCCAGAGGCCTGTGTGTCTGCAGGGCAGCTGGGATGGTTCTCCCCGGGCTGGGCTGGGCTGGTCCTCCCCGGGCTGGGCTGCGGTCCTGGCAGGAACCTTCCGTCTGGCCCTCTGTGCCTTCCACTCCCTGGTTTACATTCTCTCTTTGAACAACACGCTCTGTCAGGCTCCTCTGCAGCCTCATGAAGGTTCTAAGGATTGGAAAGAGTGGAACGAAACTTGCTGAGGTTCTCAGCAGTCTAACATATGGCTTCTCTTTTCCTGCAGCAAAACCAGTAATCCTGACTTACAACAGGCTCGTGAATGGCACACTCCAGTGTGTGGCAGCAGGATTCCCCGAGCCCACAATAGATTGGTATTTTTGTCCAGGAGCAGAGCAGAGGTGAGATGATTATTTTTGGCACTGCTTAAAATGCAGAAGGGAAGGACTGCAATTCAGTTGAATTTCAAATGCGTTATCAGATTTTTTTTTTAAAAAAAAGCTTTGTTTTCTTTTTTTTTCTATCCATGTGGCTTTGTAGAGGGGATAATGGCTATATTTTTCCTGGTAGACATTAATTTTGTTTGCTGAAAAATGATTACTGAATGACTTCTCTATTTGGGTGGTTATCTTTTTGGATTTATCATGCAATTTCTAGCCTGCAGGTAGATAAAGCAATTTTCCAGGACGGAGTAATTAGATTTCCATTCTATACACAGGAGGTAATGTGTGTGGGAAATGTGGCTGTAGTTATCATGAAAAAATTACCTCAGAAGTTAATTGCCAAGTTACCAAAAAGTAATGATCGCGCAATTACAACATACATATGGCGTTTGTAAGCGGCGGGTTTTATAAAGGTTTTCTCCTTGATTAGGTGCCCAGCCCCTGAACAGAGAACATCTGGCATTGTGCTCCTTCTCCCTCGCAGTCCACACTTAAGCCTTAAATTGTCCTTTCGCATTACCTGAAGACGAAAATGGGGTCAACATTGCTGTTTTTATCCATCAAATGCTATTTTATACTCCGGCTTTTAAAACCCAGTTTAACATCACAACCGAATAGTGAGGTTGCTTAGTAGAAATTTTATTTTTTATAGCATAGACTTCTTTATGACAGCATGTCAGAAGAGGTTACATAGGTTTGCTGTTTGGGAAATGTTTTCTTTGGGGAAAGAATAAGGAGGGTACAAGACCCCTAGAAAATATGCTCAGGGCAAGTGGCCCCAGTAGTTACAGTCTTAAATTCTGCAAGCATTTATGGAGGACCAACTGTGTGCCATGCGGTGGTCTAGTGAACAGAGGATAGCTGGATCTCTTCATTTATGAGTCCCTATTCCAGTAGGTGGAGAGAGACAATAGACAAGATAAGCAACTAACATCTGTAGGGGTAAAGAAGGGAATGGGAAGAGGCCAGGCATTTAGAATAGTGCAGTCAGGGCCTGGCTTATGAACAGGACCCTCCTGGCGGTAGTGGTCTTTGCTATCAATAGGACCACTGGACAGTAGAATGGTCCTCCGCACTTAGAACCCTGGACCTCAGCGTCCTCACTTCTGCAGTTTTGAGTGTTTCCTTGTTCTTGTCCTCATAGGCTGTTCATGCTTTTCTCCCCCATGTTCCTTCTTTCCAGCTATTCATACACCCTCTTAATATTTATTTCTCAGGCCTGTTATGTGTTAGGCTCTATGGCAGCCATTTTAATTCATTTCTCAGTTACTCTCCAAGATTGGTAGAACCATTCTAGTCCCACAGTCACAGATTCTGAGTCTTGGAGAATTTATATAGCCTGTCAGAAGTTAACAGAATAGGTGTGAGTCAGGATTCCAACCCACATGTAACTCCAAAACCACCTCTCCCTCTTCCTTCCCTTCCACGGTGCTCTTCTCACCCACGGGGCCACAAAACGCTCACCCCTTGTCAGGCTCCAAAGACTACAAAGGGAATTTTTATAGACTGAATCTTTGTTGTGAACACATGTCAAATCCAGGGTGTTTCGTGCATCTATTCATTTTCCTAGAGTAAGCCTGCGTTCTTGTTTTCTTGCCTCTAGATGTTCTGATCCTGTACAACCAGTGGATGTGCAGATTCACAACTCATCTGTGCCGCCATTTGGAAAACTGGTGGTTAAGAGTTCTATAGATTCTAGTACATTCCGGCACAATGGCACAGTGGAGTGTAAGGCTCACAACGATGTGGGCACGATTTCTGCCTATTTTAACTTTGCATTTAAAGGTAACAACAAAGGTATATTTCTTTTTAATCCAATTTAAGGGGATATTTAGGCTCAGTCTACCATACCAGTCATGACTTTTTAAGTTCATTCCAACATTGGCCATGTCATTTCTGATAATACCTACATCACACCTTACTGTCATCAAGCAACCTCACTGACTCTCATTGTGTGCTAGTTTGTTAATAAAGTTTGTGCTTTTACCAGAGTAATTTTAACCATGTTAATTTATATGTTTTGTGTGTGTGCTCATGCGCATAGATCTCTCTTTTACTGATTATATATTTACACTTGTTCTCCATTAAAAAGGGGTAGGAAGTAAATAGGGGGAGATGCGTATGCTCATACATAATTGGAAAATTTAAAATTTAAATTCAACTTCAATTTTTATTTAAAATGAGTTCACACTTTGCTAGAAAGTTCAGTTTGTCCTTTATGTAATCATGGGAACAAGCTGTTTCTTTAAAATTGCCTCATGAGTGGCCAGCTCTCCTAACATAAATGAAATGATCCTCGAGGACAAAACTGATGAATGGGTAGAAAGTTAGAAGACAAAGAAATTTTGGCACCAAAATTTTAGGACCCACTTTTGTGTGTTTTTGAGTTGGCAAAGACGAGTGACAAAAAGTTGTATTTCCTCAGGTTTTGAATAATGAGGCAAAGAATCTTACATTGTTCTCCATTATTAATTTTTTCAGACAGGGAATGGAAAGGACAGTTTTAAAATATGCTTTTCCTTAGTCATGAAAGACATTTATGCTCAGTATAGAAAATTTGGAAAACACAAGAAAGCATAAAGAAGAAAATGTAAACTTGTAAAGGAAGCTTCAAGTGGTCCAAGGCAGGAATTTGAAATATAAAGTCCACTCAGATACCGCTTTTCATTGGAAAATAGCATAAAATTGTGTGTGTGATACAGAAATATCAACTTCTCAGTAATCTGGCTTGAAGTTGTATTTTTAATGGTTCATTTGAATACTGAGAATAAGATGTGGCCAAGGTGAGGATCTGAAAGGTCTAGCTGTGTCCCCTGCATGGTCTGGAAGACGGGAGGTGTGTGAGTTTGAGATAGGCGGTGAGACCCTGTCTTGCAAATAGTTTGTGATTCCCCACTTCTCTTCCATTTTAGAACAAACACATCCCCACACTCTGTTCACGCCTTTGTTGATTGGTTTCGTGATCACAGCTGGTATGATGTGCATCATCGTGATGATTCTTACCTACAAATATTTACAGGTAACCATTGATTCGTTCTCTGTCCCTGAGTGCTGTAATGACTGAGGCATTGCTCATTAAAAGGTGATATATCTTTCCCTTTCTCCCCCCAGAAGCCCATGTATGAAGTACAGTGGAAGGTTGTCGAGGAGATAAATGGGAACAATTATGTTTACATAGACCCAACACAACTTCCTTATGATCACAAATGGGAGTTTCCCAGAAACCGGCTGAGCTTTGGTCAGTATGAAACGGGGGCTTTCCATGGAGCCTTTTTGTGTACACATAACAATGATTTTAGGGAACTCCAGTGGCCTCCTTTGTTTTACTCCACCTGAAACAAGAAGTGTTTTCTGTGAAGTTTCACAGAAACTGTTAAGTTTGGCATAGAGAACATTGTAGGGAAAGGTCCCTAGACACATTTGTCTTTGAATGCCTTTGTTGATTTTGAAATTTCACAGTTGGTCCTTCAGTTCCACTGCCACTGCTTACCTTGCCATCTTCCTTTCTAAAGGGAAGACGTTGGGTGCTGGCGCCTTCGGAAAGGTCGTGGAGGCTACCGCGTACGGCTTAATTAAGTCCGATGCGGCCATGACGGTCGCCGTGAAGATGCTCAAACGTAAGTTCCTGTGGGGGACTGCATGCACCCAACACCAGTTTGCCATGTTTGTTTTTTGCTAAAACAAGATGTTTCCCATTTTAGCAAGTGCCCATTTAACGGAACGGGAAGCCCTCATGTCTGAACTCAAGGTCTTGAGCTACCTTGGGAATCATATGAACATCGTGAACCTCCTTGGAGCCTGCACTGTCGGAGGTGAGACCATGCCCCAGGTGCCTTTCAGTATGTCAGGTCATCAAGAGATGAGCGTTTAAGTATGATTTCCACAGCACATGGTTGTAAACTTCATGCTGTGTTTCATTGTCCATTATCTACCATCTCACTACCCCACTCCCTTTCCTAGCTTCTAATGACCTCTCTTCTACCTCCTACTTCCCTGTGATCACATTTTTAGCTTCCACAAATGAGTAAGAACATGCAATATCTGTCTTTCTGTACCCAGCTTATTATTACCCTGATTTGGTCACTACATATTATGTACATGTATCAAATTCTAGTACAGTACCCCATAAATAAGTACAAATATTATATGTCAATTTAAAAAACTGGGGAATTTGTATAAAAGGATAAGTGAGTACCCAAACTGATGAATGAATGAAATATTGTAGATTTTAGTTTTATCATCTTGAGGAGGAATAGCCAGGACACAATACTTGTTACTCTCATGCTTGTTACATTGACATTGACCTCTTGAATGTCTAATCTTGACCAGAATCCTTTTCTTATCTTGCAAGCTTTATGTATTGCTGGACCACAGTCATTAAAGAGTTAATGCTCATTTACATACCACAATTTAAAATAGGCCCCTGAGCCTCCTGGTTTTCAAATATATACCAAATGAAGCAAGCATGTCACTTCTTTAAAAATAAATTTCCAATTCTGAAGCCTTAGTCGAAGTTCCTATCAAGAATATCTGTGAGGTTTGCAGAAGGCATTTTGGTCTAAAGGAACATTGATGATGTGAAACGAGCTGTTCCTCAAGACCTGGAGAGGTCCACGGGAAAATTGACAGCTCTAGGTCATGTCTTAAAACAGCCCCCATGAATGGTGCTTCCCCACATCATGAATTGTTCATGAGACAATTTCTACCCGAAGTAATTAGTTACCTCTTAACTTCAGAACTGCAGTTAAGCATTCATAACACCAAAACTCTTCTCGACTAGTTGTGCTCAGAAAACAAGTCATTTCAGGTTTTCGCCCACTTTCCAGACTGGTCTCAGCTGGCTGTTCCATGTGGCTGATTTTTCCTACGATGCTGCAGTCTGGGCTCTGCATTTCCATAATAACATTACAGAGAGTAAGTGAAGCCCTGCCGTAAACAGAAGTGAATCAAAGGATTCACGTAGGGAGCTTGGAAACAGTAGAACCTTTGAAAGCAGTAACTCCTTGTCTGCAAAACCAGCAGTCATGCTTGGCCCCTGGTGCTCATGTCACTGAGAAATTCAGGTAGAAAGGAAGTGGCTTGCTTGTTTTATTTTACTCTACATAATGCTACTCTTTTGATAAGTGATAGTCATAGATAGAATTGCACTGGCACTAAGTAGGCTTATCCATTGAAGCTGGATGTTCATAGCTCCGGTCACCCTTGGGTAACTTTAGGGGAGGCAGGATTATCTATGGTATATCTCACCTCTTTCTAATCTTTTCTTATATCCTTGTAGGACCCACCCTGGTCATTACGGAATACTGTTGCTATGGTGATCTTTTGAATTTTTTGAGAAGAAAACGTGATTCATTTATTTGTTCAAAGCAGGAAGATCAGGCAGAAGCAGCACTTTATAAGAACCTTCTGCATTCAAAGGAGTCTTCCTGGTAAGACTGATTTGCATAAATCGTCAACTGTTGACAGGCAGTTCATGGGGTCATAAGGGTTCGCAATCAAGACTGATTCTTTAAAAAATGAACCAGGTACTCTGAGGTGCGAAATCAAAATTATTAAATTATTTAAATGTGATTAACTGTTTAGGAAGTTCAAATAGTGCTTTTGAAGATTCAAATCATGGTAAACTTAGGTGTTGGCTGATTTTTTTAATGCATGTTTAGTATTTTTCCTAAGCCTAAGATCTATGCAACTAAATGAATTCTGTACCTGTTTTATCATGGTTCCATTCTTGCCTGTATATCCATTTATACTGTTGAGCTTGGTATTGTATGCATCTTCATAGACTGTTTATAGGGAAAATGCTACCTGTCAAGTTGTCACAGTAAAGTCCTTTAAAACTTTTAGCAGAATGGCAAAGAGCACTAAACGCATCTTTACACGTAGCTTTTTGCCATCATCTGCTGAATTATTCCTGTATACCTGTCCCCTCCCCCCAATTCATCATACTACAAGAAACATAACTACTGCAACCCATTTTTAGAACTCTGGACCTCATTCTCATCTCTTTCATCATCAATACCATTCTGAAGTTAAATGATAGGTAAAGACCTTCAAGTTCCTTTGAGGGGAATTAGTATGGTTTACAACCAGAATAGAAGCCTTTCTACCCTATCTTGCCTGTTTTTTCTTTCCAAATGCCATTAAAATTCACCGCTTAACAAGACTTCCTGATTCACTCAGCCCAATGAAAATCGTAATCCTGCCCAGTCCCTTTACTTTGTATTGCTGCAGTCCCATGGTGGGCTTCACCTCTCCTTTGACAGTTTCCTCTGGGGGCTGGGGTAAAACTCAGTGGAAGAGCACGTGCTCAGCCTCTGAGAGGCCATGGGTTCAATGCCAAATAAAATAGGCTGTCTTTTTCCTACATCTTGAGATGATAAGACTTGAACTCTTAATATCAGCCCCTCAAGGAGACCTCAGTAAATATTATTGATGGGCAATTACCCAATGAAACTATTTTTTGTACCTCTGGCTAAAGTGTAAAACCCCAGGTGAAGCTTACTTTATTTTTTGGTCTTGTAAACTTGAGTAGTTTAAAATGGTAGTAAAATACTGTAAAAACTACCTTTTGTTAGTTTCCCCTGAGCATACACTCTTTATATGAAGACCTGAGCCACTTTGCTTTATGAACCACTTTGCTTTATTTCTAAAGCCTTGGTCCTGTATCTGTTTTTTAACTTTCTGAAATATAATGGCCTGGATTGTTCAGTCCCGTGTGATGTTCTTTGTGCGTTGGGATTCCATATGGGTTTGCAGCCACCAGCACGCTCTCAAGGAGGTTGTTGTCATGGTGTTTCTATGCTAATCAGAAGCAGGAAGTACTAGAAATCTTGAAGACTCTCCAGCCAAATGTTACAGATTCAAGAGGTCCAGATGGTTCAGAAAATCATCCAAATTATTGGTGTTTATCTGAACCAAACTTGGTTTTTTTAAACCTTCTCCCATCAGTCGCTATATGTTAACGATCTCTCCCCTAACACATCTCAGAAGCTCACGTTCTTTGTCTTTCATCTTGTTTCTGTGGGGGCTAATTTAGAAAGTTTGAAGTAATATGACATACTGTTTTGGCTATCTGTTTCCCATTAAATCCACCAGGTCTAGAGGTGGGACACTTCTAACTTGAGTCCCCACAAAGTGGACATCTGATTCTTGGGGAGTGGACCCTTATATTAAATAATAAAAACTCCTATCTTATGAGCATGATTTTCACTCTTCATTCAGATGTTGAATTGCTTTCCTCCAAGATCAGTCCATTATGTGATGAAGTGGGTGAGGAGGTGGGCCTGCCTATTTCCCACTGTGTGTAGTCATGGCTTGACGGGCATTTCATCTCTCCCAGTAGCGACAGTACTAATGAGTACATGGACATGAAGCCTGGAGTTTCTTATGTGGTCCCAACCAAAACAGAGAAAAGGAGATCTGCAAGAATAGGTGGGTACCTTGTCAAACAACAAAAACAACCATATTTGCAGAGGATATATCATAACTACCATGGAACATAACATCATTCCCAATAGTGACTCTCCCATGGCAAAGCCAACGACCAGTGCAGTTAAGGCTCATAATGGGTGTTTGGGGTCAGAGCATGTGTTTTTCTATCTAAGCATCTTATTCTAGAGAGAGAGAATTTAAAAAAGTAATTCACCATCCCTCTGCCCTAGGGATTTTGTAACCCAGCCCAGGATTGTTGAGTAGTGACTGTATAATTCATCTCTTACCTTCCCTCAACACTCAGGAGGCAATTTGCCTGCAAGTTCACATCTGTTCATTCATTGCCAGCCTTTGGTATTGTGGTCGCCACTGTCTTTTCCTGACTTGAAGGTTGTAATTGCTAAGAAAATCCCTGTCTTCCTAACAGGCTCATACATAGAAAGAGATGTGACTCCTGCCATCATGGAAGATGACGAGTTGGCCCTAGACCTGGAAGACTTGCTCAGCTTTTCTTACCAGGTGGCAAAGGGCATGGCTTTCCTTGCCTCGAAGAACGTAAGTGGGAGTGATTCTCAGAAGAGTTGGAGTCCTTTTTTTTTTTTTTTTTGAGAAGAGCATTTTAAAGCCCTAGTTAGAATGCAGAGTGTCATTTTGAAGTGTGGTAACCAAATGCAGAGGAAATTTAGTTTCTTCATGTTCCAACTGCTGTCTCTTTGGAATTCCTGTTCTAATTTATAAGCTTTAAAGTGCAAACCTGTCTAAATGAGCTTTCCATGAATATTCTTTTATATGCAGTGAATTCATTTAAGACTTTTGGCTTTAAGATATAGGATATGCTCCTAGAAAATAGAGGGATAATCATTATATCAGCAAACACAGGGATGTGCCTCATAGTTGCTATGCTCAGTGAAGAATATAGTTGGGTTTTATTGAAGTTATACCCAAATATTATTTGAATGGCTTATGAAGTATCAGGAAATAAGGGGCCAGAGAGAATAATAAACATTTAGGAAGAGGATGGGGGATGGGAAGAGAATGACAAAACCAAAACAAAGAACATGGGTTCTGGAAGGGTGGGTGGAATTCTCTAGGAAATAGAAGTGAGCAAAGAGGATTTGGTCACAGCTCCTATCCTGAAGCATTGTTGGCCACATTTACAAACAATTACCAAACTAAGAAAGGATGTAGGATGGCTGAAATAAAGACCCTGTTCCTTGTGTCCTTGGGAGGTGTCAAATTGAAGTTGCCAGTACATTTTAGGAACTCTTTGAAAGGACATTCAGTGAAATGCATGCAAGATGAATTTTCAATTCAAAATGATACAATCCGACTATATTTTCCTATGAATGAAAGCATTCCTGGGGGGGAGCATTTATTAGAATTAGTTTTGAAAGTGATTATAGTAATTAGGATGCTGATAATGGGAAACAAAAATGAGCATTATTCAAAGCATAAATTTTATTTTTATTTTTGGTACACTGAATACTTTAAATGTGAAACAAAAGTTTTGGATTTTTTTAAAATAATATAAGCAGTGTTCTAGTATTAAAAATAGTTTTCACTCTTTGAAAGTTAAAATGAATTTAAATGGTTTTCTTTTCTCCCCAACCTATTAGTGTATTCACAGAGACTTGGCAGCCAGAAATATCCTCCTTACTCATGGTCGAATCACAAAGATTTGTGATTTTGGTCTAGCCAGAGACATCAAGAATGATTCTAATTATGTGGTTAAAGGAAATGTGAGTACCCATTCTCTGCCTGACAGTCCTGCAAAGGATTCTTTGTTTCAAGTTTTGATAAAAATTGTTTTCTAAGATTTTCATAATGCAAATTCTACCTTGAAATATCATGCATTTTAGCAGTCAAATTAAGTGCACTTCAGCAAAATTTGCATGGAATGCTGAACATTACACTACTAACATTTGATAATAGAATTCCTAATTCTAATTGTGTAATTACGGGGCATGTGAAGGAAACAGAAATAGCCTTAATTTTCATTATAGCCTGAGAATAGCAATGAACTTGATTTTGCTCAAGTGTAACAAATGTAGACCTGAAGGTCGCAGCCGCAGAATTTTTTGGAGACTGACATACTGTGTGAAAATGATTAAGATCTAAGCTCATGTTCAGAATTAGCTGTGTAGAATGTTGGGTCTTATAATCAGTAGAGGGCTATTAAGTAGATTCATAAGTAATAATTGGTTTATAGAACATAGTAAAATTTTCAAATGCTTTATTTCCAATTTTCATTGTATCCTCAGAGCTAACCCATGCCCTAGAATGGAGTGACTTCCCATTATTAATAGGAGAAACTAAGGCACAGTATATTTTAGTGATTTTTTTTTTATCTGAAATGATACAAGTCAGCTGAGGCTGAAAGCAAAGCTCATGATTTCCAGTACCCATTGGTATGGAAAACATATTCTCCTGTACATATATAAGTCTTCCTATACTCATTTTCCCAGGCCCATTTCTATGGTCCAGATTTTTTCCCTAGAGGTAGATTTTCTCCTTCATCACCATGACATCTCTATTAATAGGCTGGGCCTGACTTGGTTTCATGAAGGTATTGCTGGGTTTATCCCCTGACCAAAGCATACAGTTCTGAAAGGTTCCCTGAAGGCCAGCCATCATCATTGGGAATGCTGCTAAAACCAATTTCTCTCCATCCTGGTACAATACTGGAAAGAAGAAGCAGTTATTATCCCAACCTCTGAGTAGAGACAAAAGGGCAAGAGAAAAGAGGTGTCTACCTCTGGCCCCGGTCCTGCTGAGTTCAGGTCTGGGCCCATCATTTAGTGTTTGTGTATCATTTGGCAAGAATTATCCAACACCTTTACATCTTGGTTTTTCGGCTTTTGGGAATAATACCAGCACCTGCCTCAGTTGTTGGAGGATTAAATAAGTTAACATGTGTAAAGCACTCAGAAGAGTGCCTGGCACATTCTTCCTGTACTTCATGGATGTCCTCTCCGAAGTCTAAATAATCATGACTTTGGTCATGCCACAGCTTCTTAGGAGCTTGTTTTTGTAATAGAAAAGGGAAAGTGAGACCCTGCCAGACCTCCAGATTGTGGCTTCAGCTCAAGTCAGTTGAACTAACCAGAGACATTGCTCTAACCAGGCTACTGGGTAAAGAATTTACGAAACAAGCTAAAACCAAGGAAATGCACGCAATGTGTTACTGCCCCTAAATTTATGCCATAGTCATTCGAGATCTCCTTGTTGTGTCAGGTCCTCTGAAGCTTCTTCCATTTCATGCCAGTTCTTAGTCACTTTTGTGCATGAGCCCTCTCAGACTCTTGTGAAGTGTACAGACCCCTTGTTAGAATGCTATTTTAAATGTAGAAGATAAAATACATAGAACTACCAAGAAAAGCTGTTACATTACATTAGTTACCATATTTTAAAAAGTGAATTTGTGATTTTTCGACGCATGTGCTTCTTTATTAGACAAAGCAACATACTCTAAAAGCAACTAATTTCAAAGTGGTGGCAAATGTCAATGTTTTGAAATACCTGTAAATACTGATAGGACATAAGGATATGTGGGATTGCTATTGTGGACAAATCACAGGTACTGCTAATGCTACTGTGGTTTATTGTCTTCATTTATAATTTTTAAAAAAATGCAGACTTCACTTAGAAGTTAGTAAAGATAAGGATGTAGTTTTTTTACCTTCTGTGTACACAGGTGAGTTCAGGATAGATCTCAGGTTACCAACCCCCATTCCTGAACTTTAGCACAAAATCTAGGGAGGGATATTGGAAGGCTTTATTTTTTTTAGCCTACTAGAGTAACTTTAAGACTAGGAAATAAACTGTCTTCCCAGTTTTCAATCCTAAACGGATTAAGAAAAGGATTGATTTAGCTTTTTATGGTAGATTAATATCCGGAAATCCGGTCTCTAAGAGGAACAGTCACAGAACATTTTGCTTGCGTTTGGTGGGAGGATTCAGGATGTGAGGTCCAGCTGCTGGATTTAAGCCCCGAATCTGCCACTCCCCACCTCAGAGCAGCTCTAATGGCCGTAAGCCACCATGGTTGATTGAGTACCTGTTGTGCTGGGTGATTTCTCAGATATTAGTGAGTCAGATAATGCTAAGCAGTTTTACTCACACAATCTCATTTATGCCATAAAACAACCCATGGGATAGCAAGTATTATTTTTGTTTTACAGAAGAAGATTCTGAAGCTTAATTACAATATTTAAGTGACTCCCCCAGTCCATTAGTGAGGAATAATTTAGGTTGCATATGACAGAACACAAAGTAGAAGACAACTAGGGATTGCAGGTCAGGGTTGGTACAGAAGTCCCATGAAATACTCAAGACCAGTTCTTTCTACCTCTCCATGTTTTGCCATGCCTGGGTATAGCCCTCATCTTCATGGTCCAGGATGACCAACAGATAGACAGCCTCGGTGTCTATCAGATAGGCAGTAGTCACATCTAGAAGTCAGGGTGGCGGAAGGGACACTACAAGAAAGAGAGCAGAAGGCATGAGTCAGCTGAATTGTAAGGAGTCTCTCCTAAAGCCACCACACAACACTTAATCACTTAATGGCCAAAACTAAGTCTCATGGCCACAGGTAGCTGCAAAGGAGTCTGGGAAATGTAGTCCTTCTTGTGGGAGGCCTCATTTCTATTATGAAGGAAGAAGAGGGAAACAGTCAGTGGCAACTAACCAACCTCTGCATCACTCAAGGCCAGTGGCGGAGTGGGATTAGAACCTGTGCCTGTCTTTCTCTGACCTCTGTGCTCTTAATCACTGTGCTGTACTGACTCAAAGTCAGTACATCATTATCTTATCCCCATCTTTTCTATTTTTATTTATTTATATTTTTGCGGTACTGGGGATTGAACCCAGGGGCATTCTACCTCTGAGCTCCACCCCCAGCCCTCTTTTTTATTCTTTAATTTGAAACAGGGTCTCACTCAGTTGCAGAGGCCCTCACTAAGTAGCTGAGGCTGGCCGCAAACCCAGATCCTCCTGTCTCAGCCTCCCAAGTACTAGGATTACAAGCGTGCGCCACACGCCCGGCCTCTTATCTGCATCTTTAAGATGGGGATAAAATAATGATGAGGCCCCGTTTTGCAGGTTGTGGGGATCATCTGAGGTCATGTAGATGAAAGGTCTGGGGAGATGTCCTCAAGTCCTCCTTCCATCTTCCAGCAGGAGAGGTGTCCGTAGGAGTATTTCCTGTTTGGGTTTTCTGAGCTACTTTCTGAGCTACCATGGTGGAATCTGTTCTGCTTCCCTCCTAGGCCCGTCTGCCTGTGAAGTGGATGGCACCGGAAAGCATCTTCAACTGCGTGTACACGTTTGAAAGTGATGTCTGGTCCTATGGGATCTTTCTGTGGGAGCTGTTCTCTTTAGGTAAAATGATCCTCGCCAAACACACCCTCGTTAGACTCAGAACATCCTCCTGAGGTTTGATGGGTCTCCTGCTCACTTTTGATCAATGGTCATGATTTGCCAATTCTCTGTACCTCAGGAAGCAGCCCTTATCCTGGGATGCCGGTTGATTCAAAGTTCTACAAGATGATCAAGGAAGGTTTCCGAATGCTCAGCCCGGAGCATGCACCTGCTGAAATGTAAGGGCCGAGAAGTCTTTACTTGAGTAATGTTTCCCCTTTCAATTTTCTTTTTAGAGAAAGAAACCTAGATGGCAAGGGCTTTCACGAACACAGTTCAAAATGTCTCTTGGTTCCTGTCGTGATGCCCCAATCAAATGTCACTGCTGTAGTTTCTTTTCATAATCTCTTGTCACACACACACAAAAACCCTGGAAGTTTTGACCATACCTCACACAGACAGTGTTTTATTTTATGCATGTGTCATTTCATGTATCCAAGTGCATAGCTCTGGAATTGCTATTGAAGTCACTGCATGACATACGCCGGAAGTCAGGTTAAGGGCATGGAGGAGTGATAGCTAATGGCCCTCATCTTGCAGGTATGACATAATGAAGACTTGCTGGGATGCTGATCCTCTGAAAAGGCCAACATTCAAGCAGATTGTTCAGCTCATTGAGAAGCAGATTTCAGATAGCACCAATCATGTAAGTACACTGGCAGCTGTAGAATCCCCTTTCTCCGGGTTCCGGGCATATCATCTTCAGGCTTTAGGGGTGAGGACCAACTCCTGCCCACCCCTCCTGGGCTTGGGTTGTAAACTGGGCTTCATGCAGGGGGACTAAAGCAATGTAAACAGTTCTTTCTGCCTGATCCCCTGATCTGAGCCAGAGAGGTATGTGAGATGAGGGGGAAGGGAGGAGGGCTTTGTACTCAGAAGTGTGGGAGCAGAAGTCCCCATGAAGATTCGCCATGTTTCCTCCACCTGACTGGGTCAGTAGGGTCTCCCTCTCACATGTGGGTCCATCCATTCCTTGGCAGGGTTGGGGTGATGTGAAGTGAATGGAAGTGTAGAAAAGGCAGCTTGTCACTGCATTTAAGTTGCCTCCTGCTCAAACAGGCCCTGCCAGCAAGTGGCAGATAGCTGTCATGCCCACGGGCCACAGAGGGTGAAGAGTTCTTTGAAGTTGGGAGATCCCTCCCAGTGATTTGGGCTGTGGGGAACAAAAACTCAAATCCATTTTTTCCTCTCCTGCTTTTAAGGAAGAATTAGCGATTCTTATTTGACTCAGATTTTTTTTAAGCTGCTTTTTTTCTTTTCTGGGTTCTGTGCTTCGAGCTATCTTTTCTAATAGCACACGCTACTGATACTGCTGGGTGAAAGCTTGCTCTGCGGGGTGTCAAAGCATATTTCAAATTAAACAGCATTTTCCACCCAAGTGCTTTGATTCCTGACAGCAGATCTGTGGAAGAGCCATGGGTTTCTCAGCAAATTACACTGGCAGTTGGGTCGCAGTTGGCTATAGGGATTTGTAAACCCTTTTAATAGGTTAGAAAGTGCTCGTTCCCAGATGTATCCCGTCAGAAGAGCCAGGCTTGCATATGTTTTTCCACCGCTCCTTGTATAAAGTGATTTCCTTGGGGAAAATGAGGGGGAAGTGGGAGCCTGTATTTGTTTTGTCAATATGATTTGGGTTTTAGCCACCAAGTGCCTATAAACCACTTCTCCTTAACAGTCCTTGTCTGTTACTTGTGGTTCTGAAGCTGTACGTGCCCTTGGTTTTACTGTGCTCACAATAGGAATTGCTATATTGACCAAGGACTTGTTTTCCTCAGATTTACTCCAATTTAGCAAACTTCAACCCCAACCCAGAGAACCCCGTGGTGGACCACTCGGTGCGGGTCAATTCCGTCGGCAGTAGTGCTTCTTCAACCCAGCCCCTGCTCGTGCACGAAGACGTCTGAGCAGAGCGAGCGTACGGGATCTCCCCTCTAGGAGCCACTCCCATTCTTTTGGCTTCATGATGGTTCTTTTGGTTTCCTTCAACTTGCCTCCTGTTCCAGGGTAGTGGCCCCCTGAAGTCCCGTCTTCATGAGCACACTTTAGTGGCTGATGGTTTTTTTCCCATCATCAGCCACCATCCCATTGCAAAGGTTCGAACTGTATATATTCCAATAGCAAAGTAGCTCCTACTGTAAACAGAAAAGGTAATCTGATTTAGAGAAAGGGAGGGCGAGGTGGGCTAGCTGCCCAGAGTTCTTCCCAAATGCTCCTCCAATCCTAGTAAATGGTTGATAGTTTATTTGAATACATAGAAGTAGTCCCATTTTTTGGCCTGCAGAACCATCAGTGATGATCAGAAGAGTCAGCAGGATTGGAAACTGAAACCTAAGTCCTTTGTGTGGAAAATAGAACATTATTAGAACCAAGGACACAAGTAAGAACATTTGGGTTTAAGGAATCTAGTATTTCATGCTGAAAATGAGACCTAGGCCATGAAAAAATGTCCCCCAAGCATGAGGAAAGACACTGCTATGGACCACTGCATGAGCTTTTGTACAACTGACCTGGTTTGGAAAGAGTTTGCTATTAGGGAGTTGAAACAGAGACAAGGCCTCCCTAGCCAGCGTTTGTATATATTCATCTACAGATTGTACGTGTTCATACATCAAAGGGGGAAACCCACAAGGTTTAGTTTCTGTATGCAACCCTGGTGTTGGTCTGCTCTGTGTAGGAATAGATTAAGAGCCATACCAGTTTGAAGGAAACAGTTCATACTATACATTTTTTTAAGGAAAAAAATGTAACTGTCAAGCACAGTCTTAACAAAACCTCCTCTCGTAGCCAATGAACTTGCTCTCCAGATCTCCAGAACAAGCCTACCAGCTTCAGAATGGCATTGTGCTCAATGGATTTGATGCTGTTTGAAAAAGTGACTGATTCACCATAGCATGATTCCCACAGGAGTGAGAAAACAGTGCTTAGTTTGGATTCTTACATGGCAAGAAGCAAAAGTTACATTCACCCTCCTTTACGGACATGTTCTGGACGTCGGGCCAGTATCTATCTATGTTTGTATGCGTGTGCTTGTGTGTATGTGTGTAGACAAGTATTTGGGGGGTGGTCTTGCCCTGAGTCCAAGAGGATCCTCTGGTACCCAAGGAGTAATTTGGCTGTCATCCTCAGTCCTGTTTCTCTCCTGTTTCTCTGCACGTAGCTGGCTAGAGTAGCTTACCCAAAGCTGACATTGAGGCTTATCCCAAGTGCAGTGCTTAAGGACCTATTAATTTACAATCCACCTGCACTTAAAGCACTCTTGTTATTTATACTCAACATACTGTACCCGTTCCTTAGATCTTATATAGTGTTACTGTTCCACTGACACATATTTAAATTTTACCCTATAGGCTGCAGCCTGGATCTTATTCTTGTAGTTTACCTTTCTTTTCCCCTCTCCTCATCGCTGCCCAATATAAGAGGTAAATACATACATGGCAAGATTGGTGTGTTGTCTTGCGAAATTCAGGTCTGTTGCTTTCACGGTTTCCCCTCACCCACCCCTTTAGACTACGTTCAGAGAAGTGTGGCCATTAATCTGGAAGTAACCCTTTGCACTGGAGTTCTATGCTCTCGCACCTTTCCAAAGTTAGCAGGTTTGGGGGTTGTGTTGTTACGTAAGAAATTGTTGCCGTTTGCCATACTTTGAAAATTCTTTTTGCGTTCCCATTGACTTTGATTATAGTAAGAAAAATAGTTGTTAATTGTAGATGTCTAGGTACTTCAGGGCACTTCATTGAGAGTTTTGTCTTGGATATTTTTGAAAGTTTATATTTTTATAATTTTTTTTACATCGGATGTTTCTTTGCAGTTGCTTAATGTTTGAAATTATTTTGTGGCTTTTTTGTAAATATCGAAATGTAGCAATAATGTCTTGAATATTCCCCAAACCCATGAGTCCTTGAAAATATTTTTTATATATACAGTAACTTTATGTGTAAATATATAAGCGGTGCAAGTTTAAAAACAATGTTGGTGTTTCATGTTTTTTTTTTCCTGATATGTTGTCCAGTTGTTGACAATTCTGGAGAATTCTAATAAAAATGTAAATATATAAATCAAATGAATTTTTTTATTTCGTAAAGTGTATTCACCCTGACAGAAAATTCTGTACCCAATTTGCATAAAATACATCAGATCACACTAGGATTTATATACTTGAAGATTTAATAGACATTTATTAAGAATTTTAGTATGTGCTACGTTTTTTCATTTTATTCTTACAGCCTAGGGCCTTTATTTAAATTGAAAAATAAATATAGAAAACATTTTGAGAGTTTTGCACATTGCTATGATTATTAGGTTCATTCATTTTTGTCCGTCAAATAACAGCAATTTCATGTGGTCCAATCTAATGCACCTGGTGTGTTTCCTCCTAAAAGAGATTGTCTAAAAATTAACTCAAACAGTAAAGTAATGCACCAGGTTGACATCAGTATCCTGAGGAACTGGTTTACATTCTCATTACCTTGGGAGAGGTGATTGCAGGGAAGATACTCATGTTCCACTCAGTCCTTACTCTTACTGGCTTCCAAAACAAAGGTAAGTTACTAGGAGAGAGGGAGATGCCTTGTGCCTGTGAGTTGGGTACTGTCCTGTGGCTGGAGCATCCTGTGGGACCAAAAGGTACTATCTAGACCAGTAGAACCTGAACAGAGGCTGAGTTCTCCCAGCTGGAAGCAAGCACCCTGAGCCACGTAATTCCACTAAGAACAGGCTTGTCATCCAAACGCCATCTGTCTTGATGTCCTTTGTGGTTGTGACATCTACACCCACTGAAGTGTCTCCTGAAAGGAAGGAGAAGGGGTGAAAGGTGACCATACTGAACAGCAATTCTTCTCAAGTCAGGAGGGAATTGTATGGCAGGAACACGTCAATAATCAGTGAAAAGCAGACCCACATTTTCAGTCAGGCGATTGCCATTATTTTATTACAGACAGGGATGAATGCTAATTGACCACAAAACAAAGAAGTCCTTTCCAAATGTTTTCACTGTCATTTAGCTGTGTGTGTGTGTGTGTGTGTGTGTGTGTGTGTGTGTACGTGTGCGTGCGCACAGAATCTTGAGTTAGAAGTGGGAGAACCTGTGTATTTCCTTAGTCTGCAGCTATTACCCTTGCTGGCCCAGCTTTTTATAGCAAAGTAGTTTCGGGAGTTTAGTGTCCCAGTTCAAAGTGGGTTCAAACCCTGGTTCCAAGCCTGTCTGTACCATTTACTGCTATGCAACATTGGGTGGGTTGGCTCTTGAAATCTCAGTTCCACAGTAATTGTCTGCTGTGGTGTACTAATACGAAGCTGTCAAGACCACTCCGTTCATACGCCTCATACATAGTGTTCAAAAATGGCAACTTTCATTATGGTTAATTAGGCTTATTTAGTAGAAGGGAGAAAGTATAGTACTTCCATACTTGTGTAACCCATAAAGAATTATATAATCAAATATTTGCTTCTAATTATTGTCTCTCTTAAATTGCAAACAACACTGTACTAATGTGCTATGAAATTCGACTTTGCTTTAGAAATTTCTATGCTCTTGTTAAAATTCCAGTGGTTTAGCCAGTGATTCAAGGCTCTCTGTGTTCTTACTCTAGCCTTCTTCTGGACTTCCCTTCCATGATCATTGACCCATGAGTATTTCCCCACCCTCCTTTCTGCTTCCATTCTGAGGCTTCATATTGTCTCTTCTCTTTCAAACAAGCCCCTACCTTTCAAGGCCAGCCAAATCATCTCAGTTGCAAGTTGCCTCTGAATTCTCACAATGCACCATACTCCTTATATATGCTCTTGCAATCAATTCTGCCTTATAGTAAGGGTATTTAGGATCTTGTCTTTTATGTTTCCTTAACCCCACTGTATCCAGACTTAAAATCAATTAACAAAATACCCATATGCTCTTCGGTATTCACTGGTATTGACTTGCTTAAATATTATTATGGTATTATTAGCTTTACTGGTATTACTGACTTGCTTAAATACTGAATTATCCAGACACTCTGAAGTTAAACTGCCCAAGAGGTTGCAAGAGTTGAACTAAGACTTGCAGTACATGAGCCAGAATTTGGATCCAGATAAGAGTCTCTGCACTTCACTGATGTCAGTGCCTGGTCCTCCCACCCTGGCATCTCCCGCTGCCTCCTGTCCATGCAGGACATCACCAGTTCACCATGGACTTGTCCTGGTGCACCACAGTGCCTTGGGAGTTCAGCCTCTCAGGAAGCACAAACGATTCAACTGGAGTTGGCCTGGTGAGAGACTTCCCTGTCACCCTGAAATGATTAGCAAGTTTCTGTGTTCTTGAGGAGCAGGTCTTCTCCATCGTAGATGCCCTGGTGCCACCAGCACAGTGCCCCATGAGTGGTCAATTAATAATTTTTGAGCAAATAATTAAACATTCCATCAGTTGGGAGTAAGGGAGAGACATCTGGGATTAAATGGCTCTAGAAAAGGTAAGAGAACTCTTGCCTATAGTTGAACCTCTGAAGGCAGCCATTTCCCACTGCCAGTGCGAGGTGTGGCTTTGGGCGGAAGGGAATAGGGGAACTAAGGGAGCTCCTTCGGGCAGCTGTACCTCGGTCTACACAGCTGCTTTGTGGGAATGGGGGCAGGGAGATATAAAGAAAAGGAGGGTTTGGGTAGATGGGGAAGAGTGGAGAGGAAGGGAAAGTGGAAGCTATCAAGCAGGAGTCCCTGGGCTTGAGGTACAGAAACGGAGACTGCACCCCAGACTCGACCTTGGAGTGGGTCAGCAGACCCAGCACCTGCTAGAGGAAATGGCCACAAGGGAGCTCTGCGGACCAGCTGGGCTTCAGGAAGTACCAGCTGGGCAGCCTTCCAGGGGACTTTTATAAAGGAAATTGTATTGGCTTGCTAGGGCTATCAGACAAGGCACTTCAACAGGTTGACTTCAACAGCCAAAATTAGTCTCCCACAGTTGTGGAGGCTGGAAGTCCAAGATCAGTTCACAGCTGGTTCCTTCTGAGGGATGAGAGGATCTGTTCCGTGTTTCTCTGTTGTCTTCTGGTGGATTACTGGCAATCTGGTGTTTCTTGGCTTGTTGATCTCAACCTTCATCTTCACATGATGCTCTCCCGTGTATTTGTGTCCAAATCCCTCCTTTTTATAAGGAAACCCACCTTTTTTTCTTCTTTATCAAACCCAGGGCTTTGCATGTGCCCGACAAGTGCTCTAGCACTGAGCTAAATCCACAACCCCAGGACACCAGTCTTGTTGGATGACAGGTCCACACTACAGCATGACCTCATCTTAACTAATCACTTCTGAAGAGACCTTATTTCCTGAAGTACTAGGAGTTAGGGTTTTGACGTCAACATATGAATTTGAGAGAAACATACAATTTAATCCATAACAGGTCTTCCAGACAACCTGGTCCTTCCTAGAATACTGAAGTCAGCTCTCCAAAAATCTCTAATCTCCAAAGTGCCCATTGCAAAGCACATTTTACAATTATTTTGTATTTGTTGTTTATCTGAAATTCCAAATTGATTTGTTGCCCTGAGGTTTGTTTGCTAAATTTGATAACCCTTGTCCAAGATTTTGTGTCTCTAGATTTTGATTTAGGGACTGCATTCAGTTATTGGATGTTTAAGGTCCAGTACACGGAAGAAATGTAGTTTCATTAATAGTAAAATAGAGGAGGAACTTAATTTTAGAGAAGGTCTGTAGGTGGCAAGCCCCCTTAGTTTTCACTGCCTATATTATTTAATCTTCATTCTTGAAAAATATTCTCAAGAACGGTGGTTCTATTTTTCAGCACATTCACTCCCACTCTCTTGGTTTTCATCGTTGCTACTGAGAAGTCAGCTCAGTCTGTTCTTCTAAAGATAATTATCTTTGTTGGGGGGGATACTAGAGATTGAACCCAGGAATGCTCTACTACTGAGTTACACCCCCAGCTCTTTATTTTTTTCATTTTGAAATGGTCTCGCCAAGTTACTGAGGCTGGCTTCAAACTTGTGATCCTCCTGTCTCAACCTCACAAATAACTGGGATTACAGGTGTGTGCCACCACACCTAGTTGATAGTTATCTTTTTTTCTTTACTGTAGTTTCTTTTTTCTTTTTGTCTTTGGTCTTTGAAGTTTCACTGTGGCATATCTAAGCTTGAATTCTTTTTTTTAAATCTTTGTGATTCTCGAATCTGTGAATTGGTGCCTTTTTTTTATCAATACTGGAAAATTCTGTCTTTCTAAAGCTGCCTCTGTGCCATCCTGTATTTTATTTTTTTTTGGGGGGGGGACTCCAATTCATTGCATATTAGATCTTCTCACACATACTTTTTTTTTGCGGTATTGTGGATGGAGCCCAGGGGCATTTTGCCTCCCAGCTACACCTCCAGCCCTATTTTTTATTCTTTATTTTGAAACAGGGTCTCACTAAGTTGTGGAGGGCCTCACTAAGTAGCTGCAGCTGGTTTTGAACCTGTGATCCTCCTGTCTCAGCCTCCCAAGTACTGGGATTACAAGCGTGCACCACCACACCCAGCTCATACTTTCTTTTTGACATTCTTTGCCCTTTCTACCTTCTGAATCCCCTTTGAGCTCCTGTCCATGGAGATTTTTTAAGCATTTTTATTGAGCCATACAGCCTCAATAACATACCATAACATACCAATAAGATATCATAAAACATTTTAACACCCATAAAATCTACCCATTGCAAATGTAGATTCAATGATTTTATTGTACAACTGCCCCCACATTCCAGTATTAGAATATTGCTATTATTCTAAACATTTCCCTCATGTCAGTTTACAAATATCTAGATAACTTTAATTATTTTTCAGTTATTCTTGCTCCATGAGACGAGACCACATATTTCCCTCTCTTACAGCTCATTCATCAACACCTCTGGGATCTTTTCAGATGTTTTGGTCATATAAATAATGGAGATAATTAATAGGTTGCCTTGTTTGAATTATCAGTGATGATGATAGTAATGGTAGCTACCATTTGTTTAACACCTACTGTGTACCTGGATCTGTATTTCATGTTTTACACACATTACCTCATAACCCTAGGAGTTGGGTATTGCTTATCTCCAATTAGAGGAGAGAAATCTTTGTCCCTGAGAAGCTCGCTCTCTTGCCCTAGACCTAATGGCTATGAGCAATGGAGTTGAGCAGCAAGCTAGAGTTTGTTTGACCCCCGAATCCTAGGACTTTTATGCATTTGTTTACTTATTTTGCGGAGCTGAGTATTGAATTCAGGGCCTTGAGCATGCTAGGCAAGTGCTCTACCACTGAGCCATACCCCCAGCCTGATCTGAGGATTTTAAACAGCAACTTCATCAATCTAGTTGGTATATGAGCAAGCTCTTTATTGTCCTTGTCTCAGCTTTTGGGGATCTTTTAGCTATTTCATTTCACCCTCAAGAATCCAAGTCAAGGTGAAGAAATCAAGTCGGCTGCCGTGCTACTCCTGGCCGACTTCTCTAAGATGATAATTAGTATGTGGTCAAAGCCAACCCTAGGCCCCAGACTTACCTGCCTATTTCACAGGTTCATGACCTTCTCACTCTCTCATGTGACTCGAACGTCCCCGAGTCCCCCGGAACACCTCTTCCTCTGTTTTAAAGCACAGCCTTGTCCACTCAAGCCTGGCGAGAAAGAGAGGGCATTGCATTTACAGAAGGGTGCAGGATCTGAAGCACAGAGAGAAGCACTAGAGAAGGCGAAGCAAGAATTTCA
Organism: Glis glis; assembly: GCA_004027185.1. Taxonomy (NCBI): domain Eukaryota; kingdom Metazoa; phylum Chordata; class Mammalia; order Rodentia; family Gliridae; genus Glis; species Glis glis. The sequence continues at coordinate 74,051 of PVJS01001948.1, forward strand.
GACCAGTGCGAGTGTGAGTGAAAACACCACCTCTCCCTCACTTAAGCAGTTGTTCCTGTTGGTTATAAGTTAACAAGCTGTTACCCATATGTCTCCTCCACCATAGATTCCATTTTCGTTGGTTAAATGCAGCTTTTGTGATGTGGGCTCTTCTCTGAAGGGCTTAACCTCACGAGGGCTGGGTCTCAGGGTAAATGCTCTCTGATTGAAACAAATGCTGTAGAGTGGCTCGCCTGAGTCTCCGGCATCCATGGTTGGCTTTGAGGTGTGCGTGCCTTTTCCAGGGCATCAACAGGACTGTGGTGTGTTTTCTGAGACTGACCTTTTTCTTTGAGGTCTGTGGCTTAGCAGTCACTCTTGTTCTATAGCAAATGAAGAATGAGGACAGGCAAAGGGGCTTTCTTCATGGCTGCTTGTCCCAGGATATGAACAGCCATTCTAGGGCAGCCGAAAACCCTTGTGTCTACGCAAAAGGACTCCTGGCCTGAGTGCCAAAACTCCTTTTTATGGCATCGTTTGTGGAGCGTTTGGTATAGAAAATTAGTATAGGTGAACTGACTTTTTCTACTGCTATAGCCACATATTCCAGTCGACATAATATGATGTGTGAATCATTTTCAGATGAGCTAATCAATTCGCAACTACATGGAGTGGCTTTGTTAAGAAGGATACAGATTTTAAACAGGTTCTGTTTGAAAGAATGTTGCAGTTGATTAATTAGGTCTGCCTGGTCATGGGTACTGGAAATCGTCATGTGTGCTAACTCTTATATAGCAACCTTATATAACTCATTGTGTTCTAAGTGCTTTGCATACATTAATTAATATAATCTTCTCAAAAACTGTATGTACTAGTAATTACTTAATAGAGAAATGAAGGCAGAGAGGTCAAGCTAATTTGCCCAAGTTCATGCATCTAGTACATGGCTAAGGTAGGATTTGAGTCCAGGGAGTTTGGCTTTGGAGTTTGGGGACTGAACCACTGTCAAACTGTCTCTGATAACCTAGATCAGCATGGTTCAGAAAAGGCTTCACATTTGTTCTGGGCCTAAGATGTAAGAGAGGGTCTTCTCCACCATGATGTTGACCAGACAAGAACTTCATGGGATTCCATTGACCTTTTTTCCTATCAAGCTGGCAAGGATTCAGATTCCTGACCTTGCAAAATGAGGCAGCTTTTTCAAACAAAGAAAGATAAATAGGCACCCAGAGCACATATCTGTGACAATTTAGCCCAGGTCTCTTAAATGCATGATATCTAAGGGTGACTGGGTGATATGGTTTAGAACTGGAATGTCTCCTATAAGCTCATGTGTTGAAGACTTGGTCCTTCCTTAAGTCAGCATTGTAAAGGGGTGGAGCTTTTGAAATTGAATCACAAGGATTGTTGCCTTATCAGTGGATTAAACCATTTGATGGGTTAATAATTTGAATGCACTAGTAGGAGGATGTGGAAACTGTAGGCAGGTGAGGCATGACTAGAGAAAGTAGGTCACTGGGGACATGCCCTTGGGGACTAGATCTTGTCCCTGACCCCTTCCTTTCTCTCTTTTTCCTCGTTGGTTACCATGAGCTGAACAGCTTTCCTCTGCCATGGAAAGCTAGGCATCATGGCCCTTCCACAATGATATTTCTGCCTTGGAGCCAGCCGACCATGAACTGAAGCCTCTGAAATCATGAGCCTGGACAAATCCTTCCTCCTTTAAGTTGTTTTTCTCAGGTATTTGTCACAGCAACAAGAAGCTGACTAATACACGGGGAAAACTGAAGACAATGGTACTCTGCCAGGATTCCAAACCCATCATCTTGCCTCACCTGTGCCACTATTTACCACTAAAGTGATCCCTCTTTTAAAACAACCACTTTTTAAGCACTAAGCACTTAGTTGCAGTATTCATCTCCTCACAAAGGCTGCAGGAGATGGGATTTCTCTGCATTATGAAGATGAGGAAACTAAGACTTAAGAAGATTAAAGTAAATTCTCAGTGGAATCAGAAAAGTTCAACTTTGTTTTGTTATTGCTGCTGCTGAATCCCAATAAGTGAAAACAGTGGCAATAGAGGTCCCTGAAGTCCACTTGCTAGGCTCCTGTCCCTTCCACAGCTATCCCTCAGACTCTGAGTCCTTCATAGACCACCTTGGGGAGGAGAGGGCTGAAAAGTTCCCTGCAATTTAGCAGCATAAAGCTCCATCCAACCTCAAGGTGGTAGACTGTGGCTGATATGGGCTCTTTCTGGAATACTTCCTGTCTCTTGGCCATTTGGGGATGGTTCCCCAGACACTTAAACACAGGCTCCTCTATCAACTCAAACAGGAAGATATGGAAGGAAGTACACCTTCTGGGTCTACAGGTTTTCCAGCTTTGTCCAGCACTAAGGCTCTTGTTTTCAAATTTCTTTTAAATTCCTATTTAGAATCTAGTCATTCCTCTATATCTTTAGGGATTGGTTCCAGGACCCCCTGTGGATAATAAAATCTGAGGATGCTCAAGCCCCTTATATAAAATGCAGTAGAATTTGCATATAACCTACATACATCATCCTGTATACTTTAAGTCCTCTAGATTCGTTATAATACTGAATACAATGTAAATGCTATGCAAATAGTTGTTATACTGTATTAGGGAATGACAAGAAAAAATCTGTACATATTCAGTACAGATGCAATTTTAAAAATATTTTCTATTCTTGGTTGAATTCATGGATGTGGAACCTATAGATATGGAATGCTGACTACATTATTATTTTGAAAAGATTTGCTCAATTCATACTCTCCTAGAGGTAATCAGTGTTAACTTTGATATGCCTCCTTCCATACCTTTCTATTTTTTTAATTTTTTTTGCGGTACCGGGTATTGAACCCAGGGGCGTTCTACCTCCGTGCTACACCCCCGGCCCTATTTTTTATACTTTATTTTGAAACTGGGTCTCATGAAGTTGCGGAGGGCCTCACTAAGGAGAGAGAGAGAGACAGAGAGAGAGAGAGAGAGAGAGAGAGAGAGAGAGCATGAGCTGAGGCTGGCTGCGAACCCGGATCCTCCGGTCTCCGCCCCCCAAAGTACTGGGATTACAAGCGTGCGCCACCACACCCAGCCATACCTTTCTATTTTTATGTGTGTGTATCTATCTACTGATATATCTACCTATCCATCAGTGTTATTTAAAGAAGTGGGGCTATTCCATTATATTCTGCAACTTACATTTTTAACTTGTAATATATCATGATTATCACTTCAGATCACCACATACAAATTAAACTTATTGTTTCCTATAGTATGGATACCAGAAGGCCAATATTTTTATATAAGAACTTGTCACATTGCCTATTGGGATCTAAGCTCTTACATATTTTATCCACCCATACAAAACAAAGACATCCATTTGTTTGTTTGGGTTAAAAGCTAAATCGGGAAATATGTGAAATTCTATCTTAGTTTATTAAGTAAAGATAATCCATAGGAGCAGGCCTAGTGCAGTTCTAGGAGAGGTACATGTGCTCATTAAAAGCTCATTAAATCTGAAACTATAATATACTGTAGTAAGTAAAAAATGGACTGAGAAAGTAGAGGGAATATTAGTGTGCCTGGATTGGTTTTTATTGAAAGTATTTTAAAAGTAAGGTTATTAGCTTTTCTTAGGTGTCTAAAGAAAATTGGAAGAAAAGGAGTTATTTTCCAATCACATGCGTGCTTCTACAGTTCAGCTACCTATGATTAAAAGAAAGCCAAACCACACCAGGGTTACATTAGATATTCGCTGTTCAGATAACAATAGGTTATCACTTTCCCTTTGAATTGCTCTCCAATGAATGCAGTCCCCCTCCTTCGAAGAATGTCAATCAATCCTTGCTCCTGTTTGGGCTGATTGGTAAAGCATTAGCCTGCTCTTAACTGACAATGAAAATAGCTGCACTCCAGGTACTTGTCAGGCGGTCTAACCTCCAACTCCCTGACATTCAGAATCCATCAAAAACCTAGTTGATAGAAACAATGCTTATGCACAATTGTCTAAAGAACAGTCAGTCCGTCTGCCCTTTCCTTTGAAATTCAAGTTCTATCCGTGAACATGTGTGTGTGGATGAAGTTGTATGGTACCAAAATCCCAGAAATACTTTTTCTAAATTATATGTTGGGGTAATCCATCAGCTTCCACCCTAGATAAGGAAATTGTAAAAAGAACATTATTGTGATTGATGTTTGGTGTTCAGAGACAAGAAGACTTGAGTTTTAATTCCAGTTCTGTCCTGTATTAACTATAAGACTTTAGGGGAGTTATATAAATTCTCTAAGCCTTAGTTGTCTAGTCTATTAAATAAGAATAAGAACAGCTCCTTGTTTATAGGCTATTTGTAGAATCTTTGTTAAGTATTGGCAGTACAGTACTCAAGTCATGAGCTTACTGGAGCAGCCATTGTTTTAACCAATGCCCTCTAGGTCTTCTGAGAATCCTAAAGACTGATGTCCAAACTCACAGAATATTCCAGGCAAATAGGTTATTCTCTAGTTTGCTCACCCATCTGTGCTCATACCAGCCAAGCAGTGTGCTCACCAAATTTAGTTGTGTTCCTAAACATATTTATGCCAGTAGAACTTGCTACTATAATCTCTTAAAAATATTCAGAAAGTATGACTAGAATTGTTATTTCACTAAAAATCAAAGGAAATATTTGGAAAGGCCTCATGAAAGTGAACAGTCAAGAAAAGTTGCTATCAATGTAGATGTGGTTATAAGAACTATTTTTTAAAATGGGGAAGGACTATAAAAAAAAAAACTAGAAGAAGCCAGATGCAGTGGCACATGCTTATAATCCCAGCTACTTGGGAGTCTGAGGGAGGAGGATCATAAGCTTGAAGCCAGCCAGTGAGACTCTGTCTCAAAATAAAATAAAAAGGGGTAGGAATGTAGCTCATAATCCCCCGTACTACAAACAAAACAAAAACAACCTAGAAGAAATACACACTCAAAATGATTCGTAAATTGTCTAATTTCACAATTTAAGTAAACTGAAACTCTAAATCACAGATAATGTATTGTGGATATAATTTATATAAGAAAGATGGTACTATAATTCAAATTAGAGGGCTCTTAATCAGAGAAAGGGCATTGCCCTAGGCTAAAAGATTGGGATATTAATATATAGTCATAGGACTCATTTAAATAAAAGATTTAGGGTATGTCTGTATCATGATTTTGTTTGTAAATACTTGCCCCACTTTTTAATATTTGACCAGCTTGACCAGCTTTTTAAAATTTTTGTTTTTGTCTTTCATCCACTAGTGAGTTACAGGACCCAGATCATTTTCTACTGACTTATTATCATTAACAGCACCTTTAAGACTCACAAGAAAAAGGTTTCTCTGGTCCTAGAGCTAGTGGTGCTTTTCTGTGAATTGAAATGTTTTGGCTTATTGGATTTTGTGAATCTAATAATTGTCTTTCCTCTTCCTAGTCACTCCTAGAAAGCTTAGAACTAAATTAGTGATCTACCCCTTGCAAATGGAGACGACTTGATAATATGCATTTGTACCAATCTCATGCCTGGCCCTTGTTTTCCCTTCATTTTGTTTTCCTTTTTTTAAGGTTTATATTATTTTATGTAACTTTATGTATCATTCAAGTTCCACATAGAAAACAATGACTGTTTTAACTATTTCAAGTAGAAAGGGATTTAATATAAGGAATTAGGTGATTATAGCATGCTTTAAAGAACCAGAAAGTGGGGAGGGGTTTCTAGACTGGTCCTCCAAGAGTGTCTCAGTGTCAAGGGGACCCACAGGGATGCTGCTGCCTTGGGCACAGCCAGGACATGGAAGCCAGGAGGCTCCTGCTGGAACCGGCGACTTTAAAAACTCGTCTCATAGCTGCAACCCACGGATGAGGAAATGGCTCTGGCGGAGGTCTCTGCCACTCACTGCCTTCTTGTGCCCATGAAGCTAGGGGCTGGCTAGGCAACGCAATGCAAAAAAACATCCCCATGCCAGGGACACCAAGAGTGACAGCCGAAGCAGGAGGGAAAAGATGGCCTCCGCGCCACTTCCACCTTCTGACGTCACACAGGTATTCCTGACAGGTGGAACTGAATTCACAGCAAGAACCTGGCTTCAGAGAGTCCAGGGAATACTGCTGACTCCTGCGTTCTGTGTGCTGCACTCTAACTACAAGAAGGTTGCAATGAATGCGAAGGGACCATCCAGCTGTATTCTAAATATTTGTGTGAGTCGCCATAAATTCTTTCTGGTCCAAGATGGGGAAAATCTAGTTAGGAAAATCCTCCATTTTTTTAAGTAACAAATTATCTCATTATGTCATAAGCAACATACCTATCTTTTCTGAGACTGATATTGGGAGTAACATTTGGAGGAAAGGAGCCACTCCCCCTGAACTGAACTCTGATTCCACCTCTCACTACCTATAGGGCTCTAAACTACTCCAAGACCCAGGGTTTTCACTGATACAGTGAGAATAACAACACCTGCTCTAACTACTCCATGTAATATTGTGGGGACCAAAGGAGATAATGTGTGTGACACAATTTGCTTCATCAAACTTGCCTATGATAAGCATCTCATTTTTGTCTTTAAAAGACATCATGCCGGGCATGGGGGTGCACACCTGTAATCCCAGTACTTGGGAGGCTGAGACAGGATGATCACAAGTTCAAGATCAGCCTCAGCAATTTAGTGAGATTCTCAGCAATCTAGTGAGACCCTGTTTCAAAACAAAAATAATTCTAAAAAAGGACTGGGGGTGTAGCTCAGAAGTAGAATGCTTCTGGGCTCAATCCCCAGTAACACACACACACACACACACACACACACACACACATACACATACACATACAAATTTTACTTGCTCTACCCCATCCTACATTCTACCCAGCTGGTGAGGGATTTAATCTAAGACATTACTGAGGCTTCCTTTCTACCCCAGAAATATGTGGGAGGCTACTGGGATGTAGACAGTGAGGGAGAGGGCTCTTCATTTGGTCCACCCTCATCGCCGTGAGATGCTCCTTTCAAAGTCACGCACGGCCCCTTGCATTCAGGCAGTTCTGCTTCTTCGGCCCCAGCTGGGCATCTAGGTCTTCGCCTTGGCTGGAAGTTGGGGCATCTGGGGGCCTTGCAATCCTTTGCTTTCAGGAATGTTCCTCAGGGCAGTGTGTGATGCTGCAAAGCATGAGTCCCAGTTACTTTCTGCAGCACGAAACTCCTATTCCCTTGTGAGTCTCAGGGAGCCCCCAAATCACCCTGTGGCCCCCATTCAAGTCCCCATTGGCCTCCTCACCCACTCTGGGGAAGCCTGTCACAATGCGACCCATGAACCTGGGTTTTAGAACCTGGAGGCTGCGAAAGTGAGACGTGTTGTCTTCTGGCAACTTCTGCCTGTCACACAAATTAATCTCTCAACAAATTATGCTGCCATATCTGAAAAAGAGTTTTTAGAGCTGTCAAGTGTTATACAAACGCACAGAACGTAACTCAGGCCTCTGCTCTCTGTCTAGTCTGGTACTAGGCTGGTCCTCACAAACAGCAGCATTTGAGTTAGAGGCTTTGGAGATGATCCTGAAAATTGTACACATTCGAAGTCAAAAAGCTCTATTTTAATCATTAGTTTTAGCAGGCATATTTATTAGAAAGGAAGTGGAGGAACATGACGAAGGAGGACCCTGCTTAGTGATGTCTAATTCCCCCACTGTACTGAGCTGAGCAGCCAGTGACTGTAGTCACTGAAGCTCTGTGGGGGTGGAAGTCCTCATCTTTGAAATGACGGTCATGATGTCAATGGTTTTGTAAATACTCGGTGGGGATGAGGATGGGAATGGATGGGACCTTGAGTCTCTACCTTTGTTTTAACTGGAGCTAGGTGACATTTATGTGGTTTATATATCTGGCTTGAAAAAGAAGTGGTCTGTTGCTCAAAGCAAGAAAAGGTTTGAAAACCTCTAGGCCGGTTGATCTCTAGGGTCTGTGATTCTGTGAGTGCATCTGGATCTGCTGAGAATGGGTGATGACTTGTCTCTTGCATGTTGTCCCAATGAGACCCTCTCTTAGATGTGAGCAGATGATGGCTGCTGCCCTAGCCACCGGCTCAGAACCCAAAGCTGTAACAACAGGACTAACCCTTCTGTAATGTGCAGCTCCTGGGGAAACATGGGTTGATGGTGCTGTGCCTCCTACCCTGCTGATCTCTCTCTCCCTTGCTTAAATTTTTTAAAATATTTTTTTTTTCGGGCTGGGCGTGGTGGTGCACGCTTGTAATCCCAGTACTTTGGGAGGCAGAGACCAGAGGATCTGGGTTCGTTCGTGGCCAGCCTCAGCTCGCTTTCTCTCTCTCTCCTTATGATTTCAAAATAAAGTATAAAAAAATAGGGCCGGGGGTGTAGCGCGGAGGTAGAACGCCTCTGGGTTCAATCCTCGGTACCGCAAAAAAAAAAAAATTTTTTTCCTAAACTTGCCTTGGGTTGCATAAGTTTGAGGTCGCTGAATCAAGACACAGATAGGCAATCCTACACTTTCTCTTTGAGCTACCTTAATTGCTGCTTTGGCATTTTCCATATGAGTCAAACAAGGCCCACAATACTAGAATCTAAGGCACTACCTCCAAACTCATAAGAGATAACACTAATTAATCATTTAATTCCTGCTTAGTACAAGGCACAAGACCAGGTGCCAGGCATACAATAACAAATGAGGTGCCGGCAGTGTCTTTAAGAAGCAAGTGAGCCAGACATGGTGGTACGTGCTTATGATCCCAATACTTGGGAGGCTGAGATAGAAGGATCACAGGTTCAAGGCCAGCCTCAGCAAATTAGTGAGACTAATCTCAGCAACTCAGAGAGACCCTGTTTCAAAGAAGTATGAGGTTGTAGCCTAGAGGTAGAGTGCCCTTGGGTTCAATCTTTAGTACCAAGAAGGAGGGGGAGGGGAGGGGGAGGGTGAGGGGGAGAGGGAGAGGGAGAGGGAGAGGGAGAGGGAGAGGGAGAGGGAGAAGGAGAAGGAGAAGGAGAAGGAGAAGGAGAAGGAGAAGGAGGAAAAGCAGCAGCAAGTGGGCTCCTGGGGGAAATAGATCAGAAATATATGACACTACAGTGGGATCGGGGGTGCACGCAATGTCTTGGGAGCACAGAGAAGGGAACAGTTAGCTTTGCCTGGGGAACTGGAAGAGACTTCTCAGGGCCTGGACTATAATAGCTACTCACTAAATATTTACTGAATGAGGCAATGTTTGAGATGATGGACTTTGGAGCTACTTGGAACTGAATCCCACTCCATCGCTTTATCAGATACATGACTTTGAGCAAGTCACTTAACTTCAGTGGATCTCAGTTTTCCTATCTGAGAATGAGGCTAATGGTATCGACCTCGCCTCGCAGGATTGTTGTAAGGATTAAGAGTTAACATAGGTCAGGCTCTGACAACAGTGTTTGACACGTAGAAAGTGTGCCACGTGGCCTTGTTGGTTGCTCTGGGTACTGAACAGGCAGCTGCAGGGTAGTGACAAGAGGCCAAGAGAGTGCGTGGGATCCAGATCGAAACACAGGAGAGCTTTTCAGAAATTCACCGAGGGAACTAGCTCTGGTGAGGAATTTTTAAAAAGGGACAAAGGCTTAATTTTGACATCCCACATTGTATTAAAGAATCATAACATCATTTGCACCCCATAAATAATGTGCAGCTATAATTTGTCAATATACAATTTAAACATTTTTGACAGGCGTGGGGGAAGCTCCATAAATACTTCTGTTCAGTCTGAAAACCCAGACCCTCCTCTCCTCCATGGCCCCTTCCTCCCACAGGAAGCATAGTCCTGGGATTCACACAGACCAGAGCAAAGAGATCCATCTTTTTGTTATTGCTGCTTCTCAGTGGAGAGTGCCAGTGGCGCTCCTTTGTTGCCAGCACAGCCAGGGCTCTGGGATGACATGTGTAGCTGGGGGTGATGGAGGCTTTTACTCTTTTAACTTTTCACTGTCAAACTCTCTAGCGGTTTTCAGGGTTTAAATGGCAGCAGTCGACATGGACAGAACCACCCCTGCTGACACCCTGAGGGAGACGAAGCCTGGATCTTCAGAAAGAAAAAAATGCATGAGTTTACCACAGTCATAAATTGATGCTCGGGAATGAAGGGTGAGCCTGGAGCCGGGGCAGAAGGCCTTTGAGAAGTCTGGCCTGGGCACCTCCCGAGAGGAGCCTTCATTTCTTCCATGCTGCAAATGAATCCTGCACATGGACTCTGTTGAAGATGGTGGGGCTGCAGTGTTAAGGAGACAGAGCCAGCTCCTGCCCTCCTGGGAAAACTTCTAAGCAGCAGGGAGACCATAAACAAGCAAAAATGCAAACAGGATACTTTTAGATAGTTACCAGTGCTGCAGAGAAAATAAAACAGAGTCATTAGTGAAAGTATCTTTGTGGGCAAAGAGTTTGCTTTAAACTGCATAGTCAGCAAAGTCATCCAGGAGGAGGAACCCTTAGAGCCAGGTCCTCAATAACAAGAAGCAGCAGCCACAGAAAGATCTGGAAGGAAACCCAGAAGACAGAAGGGCAGATGGAGGCAGGAAGCATCTAGAGAACAAAGTCCCAGGGCTGGTGGTAAGACCCAGTGGGGAGGGGTTACATGTTGGCCTTGGGGAAGGAGGAAGCCACCTGGATGAAGGCCTTGTAGCCATGTCTCCGAGTCTGTTTCGTAAGTGACAGAGACCAAGTGGATTATTATATCAGAAAATGAATTTATTGAAAGTAGCCTAGGTGCACACAGCATCACTAGGGACAGATGGGGAAAGAGAGGCTGCACACTGGAGATGCTGGTGTTGGAGCTCCCACCATGCTGCTTCTGCTCACCTGAGTGACTCGCTGCAGTCACCAGAGCCAGATTCAAACCCTGGGTGTATGAGGCAGGGCTCTCCAGAGGACCAGAATCAGCAGGCTATCTGTGTGTGTGTGTGTGTGTGTGTGTGTGTGTGTGTGTGTGTGTGTGTGCAGTGCATGCGTGCACGCGCTGTAATGAGTTGGCTGACATGACTACAGAGACTGAGAAGTCCGAGGTCTGCACAGGGCCAGCTGAAGTCCTAGGAGTGCAGATGGTTTAGTTCTAGCCTATGTCTCTGAAGGCCTGAACACCTGGAGAGTTGATTGTATAAATTCTAGTCCAAGTCCAAAGGGAGGAGAAGACTGATGTCCTAGTTTGAGGACAGTGAAGCAGAGAGTGAGTTCTCCCTTCTAAGTCTTGTGTTCTATTCAGGCCTTCAACAGAATGAATGAGGCCCAACAATCCCAGGGAAGGTAGTCTGCTTTACTTAGTCTACCTATTCAAATGTTAATCTCATCCAGAAATTCCTTCATAGACACACTCAGAATAATGTCTAATCAAATATCTGGACACCCATGGCCCAGTTAAGTTGACCCATTGACGTCACCCTCACAGTGGGCAAGTGCAGCCATTGGCTCAGAGGTCCTGTGCCTGCTCCCTGAGGACGAGAAAGCCTGGGAAAGTTAATGGATGAAGTATTCCCAAGTGGGAAGCAGAGTCTGCCACCCATCAAAACTCAAAAGGGAATTTCCCAAGTGTAGAAAATGGGTTAAGATTCTAGATAACCAAAGAAATGACAACTGTCTACTCTTCTGTGATGAGAGTCAGCTTTTTATTTAAGTGCAATGGGAAGACATTGGAGAGCATTAAACAGTAGTGATTTGATCTGATTGGTATTTTTCAAAGGTCACCTGGGCTTCTTGGGGGGAGAATGGATTGTAAGGGGAAATGGATGGCAGGAGTGCAGGCAGGAGGCTACGACTGCAGGGGACGGTGTTGAGAGACAATGTTGACCTGACCGGCACGGTTGCAATGAAGGCAGCAAGAGATGGTTAGAGTCAAGATTGACCCCAAGGCAAAATGAATGGGAATTGCTGCTGGATTAAAGGTAAGGGATTAGTCAAAGCTTACTTCAGATTTTGTTTTGTTTTGTTTTTGCAGTCCCGAGGATTGAACCCCGGGGCATTCTACCTCCAAGCTACACCCCTTGCCCTATTTTTTATTCTTTATTTTGAAACAGGGTCTCACGAAGTTGCGGAGGGCCTCACTGAGTAGCTGAGGCTGGCCAAGAACCCAGATCCTCCGGTCTCAGTCTCCTAAGTACTGGGATTACAAGCGTGCGCCACCACGCCCGGCTATTTTCAATTAAATGATTTGGGTGAAGCTGGGTGTGGTGGCACATGTCTGTAATCCCAGTACTTGAGAGGCTGAGACAGGAGGATCGCAGGTTCAAGGCCAGCCTCAGCAACTTAGCAAGACCCTCAGCAACCTAGGGAGACCCTGTTTCAAAATAAAAAAGTGTCAGAGTAGAATGACCCTGGGTTCCATCCCCAGGACCAAAAATAAAATAAAAAAAATTGGATGGCGATCTAGGTTATAGGAAGGGGATGGAGCATCTGGCAAGAAAGGAGGAGAAAACCAATGGCTCATTTTTGACATTGAATTTCAACATGCATGTGACACCTACTAGTTATCCAAGTGACGATATAAAGTAGACATTTGGGTATTATAGGGATGACGTGGGAGAAAAGTCAAGACAAAAATAGAAACTGGCAGAGAGCTTTGCTTTGACTTTTTGTTCTGCGAATTACTAGCTGCATGAACTTGAGCAAGCGGCCAAACATCTTTGAGCTTGTGTGTTATCTATAATCAAACAGGGATGTATTAGTTTCTCCAGGCTGCTATAACAAAGCACCACATCTGAGTGGCTTCAAACAATAGAAATGGATTTTCTCACAGCCCTGGAGGCTCGAAGGCCCAAATCAAGGAATCGGTAAGGCCAGGACTCCTCTGAAGGCTCTGGGAGAGAATCCCCCTTGCTTTTCCTTCCCAGCTGCTGGAGGTCGTCAGCAATCACCGGCTTCTCTTCTCCCCTTTCTGTAGGCTGCTCTGCAGCTAAGCGCTGTCGTGTCCTTAGTCTCTTTTGATATATGATGTTCTCACAGCCCTTCTTAGTTTTGCATGATACTGATGTTTTTGAAGAATACAATCTTCCCTCCCCTTTTTAATAGAATGTTCCTCTTTTTGGGTTTGAGTGGTGTTTCCCTATACTTAGACTCAGATTTTATTTTTCTTTGCGCGGTACCAGGGATTGAACCCAGGGGCGTTCTACCTCCGAGCTACACCCCCAGCCCTATTTTTATCTTTATTTTGAAACCGGGTCTCACTAAGTTGCAGAGGGCCTCACTAAATAGCTGAGGCTGGCCGCGAACCTGGATCCTCTGGTCTCAGCCTCCCAAGTACTGGGATTACAAGCGTGCGCCACCACGCCTGGCTTAGACTCAGATTTTTCATCGTAGGGGGATTATTACATAAGTGCTGTGTTCTTCTCAAGATGGGCATCTGAAGGCATAGGATGGCTATCTGTCCAACAGTGGGAAAGTAATTTTTATTAAAGTTTTTAAAAAATGTTTTGCTGTCGTGGGGATTGAACCCAGGTTACATGGTAGACAAGCACTCTACTGCTAAGCCGCATCCCCAGCAAGACCATAACTTTCCTTCTGTTCTACTTTGCTATTAAAATTGGGTAGACCTATTTCTGTATTCTCAGTTATGTTCCTTTGGTTTATTTGTGTATTCTTGTGCAAACATTACAGTCTTTATTAACAGGGCCTTATAATAAGTCTAGTTGTCTGGTAATATAAGTTCTCTAAGTTTGAATTCACAATTATCTGGGAGGGCTATTGGTAACTCTTCATATTTCATATAAAACCTGGAATTGCCTTGTCGATTTTTAATGAAAATATCTGCTGGGATTTTGATTGCCGGCCAATATATAAATCAATTTGAGGGGAATTGATATTTTTATAATATTGATCTTCCAGTTCACGAAAACTGACATATCTTTTCGATTTGTTTAGAATTTCTTAAATTTCAGTGACATTTTATACTTTTCAGTGTGTAGATTTTAAATAGCTACTATTGGATTAAGTCTTAGATATTCAATTATTTTGAGACTATTACAAATGATACTAGATTTTTAAATTTGCTAGTTGTGGCTAGCATATAAAAATACAAATGACTTTTTGTTGATCTTTTGTTCAGAAATCTTACTAAATTATTATTTATAAAAATTTATATGTAGATTTCTTAGGTTTGGACACAAATCATGACATCTGTAAATAATGACGGTTTCATTTCTTGGCTCACAATCCTTTTACCGTTTATTCCTTTTTTGCTACACTATCACACTGATCACATGTATTGGCTAGGACCTCCAGTAGAATGTTGGTCAGGGGATTCTCACCTTGTTGCTGATCTCAAGGCTCGGTGCTCTGCAGCATTTCTGTCCATACTCTCTGCCAGATTAAGGAAGTGTACTTCTATTTCTAGTGTGCTAAAAGTTTCTATCATGTGTGGATGTTAAATTTTATGAAGTGCTTTTTCTGCTTCTATTAAGATGATTATATGATTTTTCCTTTTGTTCTGTTAGTGTGTTAAATCACATCTATTGATTTTCAAATGTTAAATCGATTTTGTGTTCTTGGAATAAACCCAGCTCAGTCTTGATGTATTTTCTTTCTTGCATTCAATTTGCTGATATTCTCTCTCTCTCTCTCTCTCTCTCTCTCCCTCCCTCCCTCCCTCTCTCTCTCTTTTTGGCAGTGCAGGGAGTCAAACTTGGGGCCTGGTGCATGCTAGGCAAGCACTCCATTGCTGAACTACATCCCCAGCCCAGCACTAATACTCTTTTTAGAATTTTCATCTATGTTTGTGAAATACTCTGGCCTGCATTGTAATGTACTTGTTAGGATTTAGTTTCAAAGTTTTCTTGGTCTAATAAAACCAGATGAGAAGCATGTTTTCTTTTTCTTTCTAATCTCAGAAAGAGTATGTATAAGACACAATTTCTTTCTCAAATAGCTTAAATATGTGGCAGAATTCACTGAGGAAGCCCTCTGGGTCTGAGTTTTCTTTGCCACAAGGATTTTACTACAGATTCACTTTGACAGATAGAAGACCATATTTAGGGAGATTTTCTATTTTATTCCAGAATGGGTTTTGGTAGGTTTTCTTTTTCTGGATACTGGCCAAGTTCTTCTAAAGTTTTTAATTTATTGGCAAACAATTATTCGTGATATCCTTTTTTTTTTTTTTTGCGGTACTGGGAACTGAACCCAGGGGCATTCTATCTCCGAGCTACACCCCCAGCCCTATTTTTTATTCTTTATTTTGAAACAGGGTCTCACTAAGTTGCAGAGGGCCTCACTAAGTAGCTGAGGCTGGCCGTGAACTCGGATCCTCCGGTCTCAGCCTTCCAAGTACTGGAATTACAAGCATGCGCCACCACACCTGGGTCTTGATATCCTTTGATTGTATTTTCAATGGCTGTAAGATTTAGAGTAACTTACATATTTTCATTCTTGATATTGGTTTTTTGAACATTCTCTCTTTTTTCTTAATTGGGTTATCAATAAGTTTATAACATTTTTAATCTTTTCAAAGAATCAACTTCTAGTCCTTGGTATTTTATATTATTTTATTTCAATATTTTCTGCTCTTACCTTGATTACCTTCATTCTACTTTCTTTAGTTTTAATTTACTCTTATTTTCCTAATTAAGCCTTTGGCTTAATTTCTCAACATTCGAGGGTATTTTTGTCATTGATCTCTAGCTTAATTCCACAGTGATCATAGAATATACTCCATATAATTTAATTTCTCTCAATTTTTTGAGTCTGGCTTTGCAGCCCAGCACTTGGACACTTTAAATAAATGTCCCATGTGCATTGAAAAGTACATGAACTCTACATTTGTTGGGTATCGTGCACACATTAAATAGGCCAATTTATATATTTTGTAAATTAGGTCAATTTTATTTGGAGTGTTGTTGAAGTCTTTTATATCTCTCTTAATATTTTTGCTTATTACATCAATAACTAAGAGAGATGTGTTAAAATCTCCCCCTGTGTTTGTGAGTTTTTCTGTTTCCTCTTTAAGGTGTGTCTTCTTTTTTTCATTATTAATTTTAAAGCTTGGACTTAGCTTCTGCAGGCTGTTGGAGTAGAGTTGGATCACCTAATCCATTGAGCTGATCTGAAGCTGGGTCTTTGCGAGGGCTGGTCTGTGCCCATCTTTACTTTTGGTTAATATTCTGAGATGTTTTCAAGTTCTTCCCCCCCCC